>JAPDSC010043515.1:3095-48216 GCA_026290005.1 Latrodectus geometricus
AGTTCTGTTGGCGACCAACAAATGGTGCTGTCGGATTTCTGATGTAGGATTATGCAAAGCAACAAACGATATAAAAAGAAGCAACTGCAGCAGGATCACATTATCAGTTGCTAATTTAATTACGCATGGCCTCCAGGATATCCCGATCTCACACCCTGTGACTTTTGGCTGTGGGGCTTCTTGAAGTCAAAAGTGTACCGCGACCATCCAGCATCACTAACGGCACTGAGGGATGCCATCCGCCAAAATATGTCTGCCATAACGCAAGAAATGCTACTAAATGCTGTGAATGGTGTGGTGACTCGCTTCACAGCTTGATTTCTGAATGATGAACAGCACATTGAACATTTACTGTAGTAGGTACTAATTAACTGTAATTAATCTGGTTTCATTACTCATTTTTTCATTTCTAAATCATCTTTTGTTGCAATAAAGCATCATAGCGCCATCTGTTGGTCGTCAATAGAACTATTTATTCTTCATTGCCACACAAAACCCGGTTTCATTTCCATCCGTTTGGTGGAAACCGCATCTTTGTATTGTGATTAATTTTAAAGTTCGTCCTGACTTTTGGATCACCCGATATATATATATATATATATATATACCATTAAAGATCATAAAATCACAATCACAAATTAAAGAAAAATATTATTTTTGTCATTCTTTTCGGAGAGAATGGTTACATTCTGATAATAAAATTATGAAATAATATCGGAAACCACTTGTTGATTGCTCACAAGAAAATATTTTTAGGCCTCAAAATAGTTCTTTCTTTATTAAATAGCCCTAATTTCTTATGACGGGTAATCTCAAATTTCAGATCACCATGGGTAATTATCCTCATTTTACATTCCAAAATGTAAGTGATTTTGAAAGATATTTTTTAAATCTTTTCAATTTTGATATTTTTAATTAAAAATACATAAAAAATATTTTAGTTTGACTTCAAGATTTTAAGAAATAACAGATAAAAGCCAATTTAAGATCCATTTTCTCCCAGAAATGTAATGTAAATTGAAATGCTTAAAACTTGCTTAAATACTTTATCAGAATCATTTTCAAGAGTGTATATCATTTATCTAAAAATCAGATGCATCTTATTAGACAGGTTTTAAATAAAACATAATTTTTAAAATTGTTGTAACAATATATTTTTGTTTTTATAATTAAAATAAGATAAATAAAAATATGTTAAAAATCTAAAACAGTGATTAATTGCATGCGACTTTTACAATTTCTTGAATATATTCATTGGAATTTCTCTATCAAACAAATAAATTTATCAATATTTTGATGGTTGTCGTTCTAAAAGTATTTATCGTAGTTGGATGGAACGTCTTAAATATGTTCTCAGGTATAGAAAAAAAAAGAATTTTTGTTACTAATTATCAAAAAGAATGATTTGAGTCATCCGCCAATGTAAAGCACGGAATCAGATTGCATGCTCAAACTTGAGTTATTTTCCACGATCTATATCTTAAACTGGATCGTCAGTTTCCAAGTCAAGATCAGTTGTTACCGCACGCATAAATGTCATTAATTCGTTATCTAAAAGAGAATTAGTTATCTAAAACGACTGTTCAGAATTTAAATTGATTTTGTAAGATTTTCTAGATTCTAGAACGGAATTCCAATATTTGTTTCGTAATGGAATTTCATACTAAGAAAATGGGTGAGGGTAAAGAATATAATAATAACCGAAAGAATAAGCTTATTTGGAATCTTATATCCTTCAATTGACTTAATACTAAATATGTTCGATACAGTCATCTAATATTATATGTCGCACATGTGTCATATATTTAATCATTTTACGATATTCCAATTTTGTTTGTTTATTTTTTTCTATTTAGAATCCAATTTCTTTGCTGATTTTTTGTAAGCATTAAATTTAAAAAAACGTTTAAATTCTTGTTTAAAATTGTTAGTGCACAATATTGTTTTAAAAAATTACTTCAAAGAAAGTGAAAATGTATCAGTGATTTGGTTTTATTGGCTGAATCTATTTATGCATACCTAATATATCTATATGATAATTTTATACAGTTAAATGCAAATTTTACAGGATCTTGAGGAATAATAGCTATAATTCTCTATAAAGCAAAGTTTATTAATTGTTCTGTTATAGGAAAACAAATATTTCTTGTTAAAGACTCAATATAATAGTGCAAAATATAACATATTACATTAAATTAAATCATTCAATAACTAATTAATTAACACTATACCATGCTGCATTTTTTGATATCTTCGTATGACTTATTTTGAATTATTTCTTACATGTAATAAGAAATAACAAGCATCAACGTTGAAACATTAACTTTAAAACATTTTAAAAACTCCCAAAATCCTTCAGAAAACAGAAACTGATTTGTTTAAAGATAAGTTACAAAAAATGATGTATACTTTTTTATGATATCATTTCCCCGAATATAGGGCATTGAATTCTTTTTTAAGTATTTTAACCATCATTTATCGATAAAAAAATGTTTGTTATTTTTCTTTACATTGTTATATCAATGTTCAAAATTTTGCACACTTGCCATTTAAATTAGTTGAAGGTCACTATTTACGCAGATTAAAAAAAAGTCACTTCTGTCAACCATTTAAACAGAATACAAATGACATTGCAAAAAAATGTTTTTCCAGTTATTTTCACATTCTATAAATAACAGGAGAGAGAAAATCACAGAGCAAAACAGAAAAATGAACAAAATTTCAAATAACAGTTTTGTTTCTTATTTTAACGAAAAAATTTAAAAGTGTATAACAATAAACAAAAAATATAGGCTATTTGTTGTCGTTATGTGCACAGAACTTATATCAGTCTCAAATAATAAACATGTATACTCTATCTTATTTAAATGCACATATACAGTATTATATATATATATATATATATAAATTAAAGTTAAAAAGTGTAATTTATCAGAAATGACAATTACAGTCTAAAAACTTTAAAACACCTAAGTCAGATAATCTCGTTTATTGATATTTCCCAAACTGAATGCAAAATATTATGCAGCAACTTTTATTTTGTATTCCTATTCGATGTCATAACTATTATATGAATATAACAAATTGCATTTAATATTTACAACAAAACCCATTGCTATTTTTATAACAGCTAAGGGAGTTTTCTAAGCAAATAATTTTTACTCAACAGTCTTTTTTCCTGATTACTAAGTTATTTTCAGAAAAGAATATTCATTGCTATTTTAATCTTATTGGTATTCAAAACTTTATTGGATGAATGGGAAGAATTTGTTCTTATTTTCTTAAATTAATGTTTCTCGGAAGAATCACTTCAGAATAATTATATTAATGATTTGCCTTATTCGTGAAATGTTTTCTACCATTTATTTACGTAGGAATTCTTTCGTTCTTAAAATCAAAGTCGCATAAATATAATTTGTTTGTTTTGTAATAGAAAACAAACTGTGTACTTCAGAATAAGAAGAATAGATTTGTGAGGTTATTTTATTGTTTTTTGATAAATTTTCTTTTCTGTTATTCTTTGAGAACTAAAGTAGTTATCTAAATTTTGCTTATTCAACAACTCAATACTATTTACATGCTATATTTTATTCATGCATAATTAGCAAAAATGCATAAACTCTTATTAGGCACATTTGTATATGCTTTAGATAAAAATATGAGGATCATCAAATATCCTGAGGCTTGGAAATAAAAAATATTGTAAAGTATGGATTTATCAATGTTATGTATTTTATGAACAAATTTAACAGTTTTAAAATTTATGATAAATAAATTTTTATGATTGCCATGATATTTCTAAAATATTCATATAAAGTCTTAATATTTTCTTGATAAAAAATAATTATGGCACCTATATAAAATATTTATTCTAGTTTAAAAGTTTAATTTTATAGATGTGCTAATTGTATGATATCTTAATACAAGAGAGGCAATTGGTTAAAGTTTTTCTAAAATTAAATTAAAAAAAAGTGATATAGAAATATAAAAGATAAAACGTCTATCTGAATCTTTCAACGTTTTGAAATTAATAAAAGAAAAGATAAAGCTACAAAATTTCTTCGCAGTTCAAGAACTAATTCTGCCTTTTGCAATGATAAAGCAGTGATAATTAGAAAGTTTTATTACGAATCAATTAATAGAGTGCTGTCAGTAAGCAAAGTAATTACTACATCACCAAAGAAGAGAAAACTTTGAATAGTATCATCTCAGCAAACATAAAAATCAATTAAATTTTGCATCATAGAAAGAAATTCAAAGCAATTAATAAGATAAAAATAAATAATTCTCCTTTTAAGAATATTCCGTTTAATGGTACTGGAAAATATGAAAGAATCTTGCTGAAATAATAATTTTATTTGTAAAAATAAGAAAAAGTTTTATAAATTATGGGTTTAGATTTCAAAGTGGCATAATTAATGAAACCGCCTACGTGACTAAAATCAAAGACGGAACACATCTTTAAGAATTATGGCCTGCATAAATTTTCGTAACCGTTTGTCGTTCATTAGTAATTTAAAGAAAAAAAATTTAGTACATTTTCCCATAACGTTAATTTTAAGACGTAAAATGAATTCTTACAAGTAACCACATATTTTTATTTTTTATGCAACTATTTCGCTATTACATCAAATATTATTTAACTATTCTGATTATTAACTAATTAATAGTGTAAAAATGTATTATGTTTAATGATATTTTTCAATACTGATGTTAATTAAAATTTTAAAAAAATTACCATCATATATGGTAAAATGCACAAACATTTAAGGGTATTCTTTTTTGTTTTTCAGTAGCTCAAAACTTTCTTTCAAATTTACAGTAACAGTATTAGTACTTTTTAACAAACACGGATTAGTTCATTCAGAAAATCAATAAATTGATGGAATTTTAAAAAATCTCCCACTGTAAACTAGTTAAAAATATTTAAAATTTTCCGGTTTTAATTAATGATAATTTGTTTACAATGATTAATTTTACAATTCATTTTGTACATTAATTATAATATTAATAATTGATATACAATTAATTAATTCTTAATTTTATGGTGAAATAAAAATATTTCGATCTACTACACTGTAAAATTTTAGCCCTATAATTGTCTTTGATGAGAAATTAGAATATTTTAATTTAATATTGGATTCTATAACCAAGATTTTTTTCATAATTGAATTTTTACAAGATTAAAATAAATACTATTGAAGACTTATGCTTGTATAGTACTTTAAAATTTAAATTTTGAGTATATTAAACTTGATTAAAATTCTAAATACACTATAGTACTTAAAATTTAATATAGTAAAGAAATAATCAAAAAAGTTCCTTTGAATACCTACTTGAAATAGAATGCTGATACATTCTAGACAAGTTCTTTTTTTCTAGATTTAAATTTTTATCTAATATTTCTAAATTTTTTAAGATTTTTGTAAATTTCTACATATCAAAAAAAACTAGTTTTATCTTAGGTTGATACATACTCAAATAAAACCCTTTTATACGTCTTCAAAAATGTAATACTGAAAAACTATCACGAAAAATTGATGTTAATTATAATTTTTTTTATTAAATTTCTCTAATAATATCCTATATGAAAATAGTAATTTACACAACACCTTTAATGAAAAAATATAGTAAATTCAGTAAATGTTCATGATATTCTGGCTCTTTAAGCACTTAAAAAATTATGTGAAAAACAATTGAAATTTGGTTGAATAGTATTAAGAAAAATTCCATCTATAATAACATTTTAAAAAATAAATTACTCTTTTAATAATTGTTTTCAGAGTTTGAAGCTGATTTTCTCACTGCTTATTAAGAAATCATTTTCAAATTGTTAATGTGATCACGATTAATGTTAGTCAAAAAATATATTATGCAGTCTTTTAAAACAATATTTCGTTTAATCTCATGTAATCATAATTTTAATATTTAAAACAGATTTTATTACAGACAATATAAAATAATTTGTAAAAATACCAAATATCACTGACACTAAGAATTCAATACAACTATTTTATTCTCCTAAGCCGGAAAAATTATAATACATCAGAAAAAAAGTAATTTTAGAAATAGCAATAACGAATAATAAAAATACTGCAACTTTATTGATGAATATCATTTATTGCTAATCATTATATAGAGTTTTTATTAGAGGAAATAAATCATAGAAAACGTGAAAAAGATAGTATTCCTCTGATATGTCATAGATACTTTAAAAATGAAAATAGATCCCAATCTTTTACTACAAGTGTGACAAAGGCTTTAGATAGGATAGTGAGTAAGTAAATATGATTCAGGTGACAAATGGGCATGGAAAGATGTAAAAGAGTGAAAGAAGGAAGTATTGATCGATAGGATATTTTATATGCATGAACTGAGGAACATGTCCGGATTTCCTCACTATAAATGGAATATTGTACTTCTGACGTAAAATCATGTCAATAGAGAAATTTTACACTTATTTATGCAGAAGAATCAGACATTTCAATTCTAAAAATGTAGTCTCATATAGTGTCAAATCTATTTTGCAAACACCTGAATTATTATTTTGAATGTCCAAACTCTCAGTTTTCTAGATGAAAATTTTTATTGGAGATGAATATAACAATTATATATATTTACTTCTTCAACATCTTTCAATTGTCGTTTTTATAAATTTCAAAACTATGCAAAATTTAAAATGAAGTCTGAAAAGTGCAATTTCGATACTCATACTGGATACTTGGCATTACTTCCGTTGACAGCTATACTAATATTATCTTAATTAACGAACATGTATTAATTAGTGAAAAAACCAATTTAGATTAATAAATTATTTGAATTGACGTTAAAATGTATCAGTTAAGAATTAGTAAACTGTAATAATGTTAGATCAGATCATGTCATATGATGCAAATTAAATTTAAATAACGTCTAACTAAGCGCTTTTTAGTTGATTATATTAACCATGAATGTATACAAATGCGATTAACGAAATAAAAATAATCTTTAAAATAAACACATTTAAAGTAATATTTTGGCAAACTATACCTCTGAGGCTAATTTTTACATCAGCACTATAGTTGTTTTGTGTGGAAATGCTTATCTACAATGTATATAACAGAAATCGTGCAGCCTTAGTACTTATACGAGCAGTTGTGGAGATGGTGGGGAATAATGAGTTGATAAATGCTCGTATGGGAATTGGCAAATTGGTTGAATTCATACTAACTCTATTCTAGCCAAAATACCACAAATGCTTAACAAATTTGTAAATACAGCCAAATGGTGAAAAAATGTGGCTAAAATTACATAAGAAAGGTACTGAAACAGAGAAATATTCGCAAAATTGTAATTCACTTTACACATATTTTTCAATAAAACTTAAAACAAACTAGATAACAACCAAGCAAACAATAATCTGGCATTAGAGTGATGTCGGATACACAATTACTTTAAATATCAACAACAATTGCGTTGTATCTTAAGGGATTGTGATGATCTATAAGTGGGATGTGAGATTAATTAGCAACGCTCTTAAAATTGATTATTTGTCAACGAAATCAATTCTTAGGTCATCGTTTAATGTTTAATGTTGCAATTGATAACTTTTAATTTGACTACTGAGCATAACAGCAAATAAAGTTTGTATCCGTATTTCTCTAAATTGATATATGCCAGCTTCGTGTGTTTTTGTTTTTCTTATTTGAGCAGAATTTATTATTTATGGAAAAAAGTTCCAGAAATCAAATGCAAATTTAATGTCTAAGTGTCACTTTAACAATTAGTTTGTTATGAGATATTTGATCTAAATATTAATAGCTCCGAGAAATCATATTGCAAAGCCAACTGGTCACATAATCTTGATGTCATTAGTTTTAAAATTGAAATACTATTACACCATTGTTTCTTTTATACTGCCCTGTACTTGTTTTAGCATTTTTTATGTGCGCCATTCGATCTTCTAACACCTATAAAAGTAAATAAAATTATGTGAACCTACTTAGTACTAAGCAACTAGTTATATAATTTTCTGCTACGTCAAAAGACCATCTTTAATCTAAATATGTTGTTGATGGTTTGTTAATTTGTCTATAATATCAAACATTACAATAAATCGAGTATTTTTAAATTCTATTAGAGGTACATTTCATACATTTTATTCATTCATTTTCGGCACACGAGGGATAATTAAACAGGAGTCTACTTATTAAAGTGGAGAAATACAATAACAACCAAACCAAGATTGAATTTCAGTCCACGAATAGTTGAACCAAGGACAAAAGCTGTAATCACTCGGCTACATACATGGCGTTTCGTTTCATACATTGCATATTTTATTAATAAGTGAAAGATCTATAAGTTCGATCGTTGCATTAATTAGCCCAATTATATTTATAAGTGACATTTCATGATTGTGAGATATTAAGAAGCTCTATAAATGACATGCTAGAAGAAGTTTATTGATAAGCTGAAGAGATTAGGTGATTTCTTTTATAGCATAAATATCATAACTCTTATGAGATATTTTAATTATTTTAGAGAAAACGCGAAATGTAAATACACCAGATTTATTTTTAGAGTTTTTATCATTTTTATAGCTTATAAAAATATTATTAAAACATTTATAAAATATTAAAACATTTATATCTATATCAAATTTACTAAAAAATTATAATATTCTTACCATTACACCTATGTATGTAATATATAGTTCAGTAACATATTATATAAACTTTTTTTCAATTGAAAAATTACAAATATTTTAAAATCTAAATTTATATAATATTTCTTACGAAGTATACAAAATTATATGTAAATCATTAAAAACGGTTTAATCTCTGAAAAATTTTAAGAAATATCTCTTAAGGAAAGAAAGAGTTTCCTAAAAGTAACTAAAATATCCATTTGCTTTTAATTTTATCTTTCGATAGCTAACATTTTCCTGATATTTTTAGGAAGTATAAGATATAAAATGTTGCTTTAGATTTTCTGTCTGCTGTTATAAAAATAACTTTCAAGGTGATATGACGTATTTTCATTTATATTTGTAAGTGAAAAATCATTCCTAAATTAGTTTTCCAATTTTTCTTTTAGTTGGTGTCTAACTAAAATGTTTTATAAAAATTGAAACTCAGCATTTGCATTTTGGACTTTTTTGAAGTCAGAATTTATGTTTCATAATTTTTTATCGTAGATATGTACTTAACTTTAATTGTTAATTGTAAAGATAAAATGATTTATTTAAATCATTTTATCTTAATTCTCATTTGTAATTGTTTTATAATGGAATATATTAACAGTAAATATTTTAAAACAATTTGATTGTGTTGAAATAAAGATATTTTAATTAGTTTATGTCATTTAAACTTGCTAAAGTATAAGTTGAACAAAATAAAATAATTTTAAGTCTTAAAAACATCTCTTCGGATAATTTAAAAATCAAATGTAAATACTTAATAAAATTCATTCAAAATATTTATGAGATGGGCATCTCTTTGTGATGTATAAAACAAATCATTTTATAATAAATTCTTTTGCGTTGCCAAATTTTTCTAGGAAAATAGTTTATAAAAAAACTTATTATATTTTACAAAAATATTATTTTCTATCCATTTATTTCTCAATAACAATGCACAATCGCAACATATATTACGGATTTTATCTACAGCACTAAATATCAAGAGTAATGTAATGCGATTACGACGATACTACTGTGGTAACACTGACTTTTAATGCAAAACATTTATTGATATTAATGTGCTACCCCGTTGACCATATCTACAAAAAATGTATCTCGTTTAATAATCTGATTTAGCACAATATAAGTTACAAATAAATACTTACAATTGAAGTATAGGTAAACTAATCTACTTTTTCTTCACATTTTGAAAAAAGAATATTTTCAAAATCCAGTGATATATTTTTATGGTGGAAGAGTTCGATGGGATAGTACGTAAGTACCCATTTGTTATAAGGCAATTATGTTGAAAATTATTGTTAATATAACTCTATTTTCTCCAACTATATTTCCTTAAATTTTCAATACATTAAAAAATTATCTTTGAAATGGATACAACAAGGCTACGTTGATTAAGAATTCCTTACTTTTCGATTACAAAAACAAAATTTATAATATAAGGCTCCATTATTAAAACATTAATTTAGTACATTAATCTGTTTTGAGAAATCGTACTATATATTTAATTTATATATGTAATATGTTGTTACAAACTAAAATCTAATAAAATCTTAGAATTATTATTTTATTAACAGTAACGCGACAGTTCCAGACCAATCTAAGTAATAAAAAGGTGTGTAAAGTAAGTTAATATTTTGCCATATCATTTTGGTAATGTCTATCTGATGACAAGATGTTGTGGTAGTGAATGTTTTTAAAAACATGCTTCAGTAATTCAGAATAATTTGTCCAGTGCGTAAAACATATTATAAAATAAGAAACCAATCGGAATTAAATATTACAGTAGGGAAAATTCTTGGATTTCATCAAACACCACTACATGTTCCAGTCAGTAATGTTTCAACAGCTTGTACCGAATTAATATTAAACCTTTATGAATTTTCTAAATAAAAGAAAAATCCTAGATTTTCATGGGAACATAGCGTTAATAATTGTATCCTAT
This sequence comes from Latrodectus geometricus, assembly GCA_026290005.1. NCBI lineage: Eukaryota > Metazoa > Arthropoda > Arachnida > Araneae > Theridiidae > Latrodectus > Latrodectus geometricus. The sequence continues at coordinate 13,718 of JAPDSC010043515.1, forward strand.
GACGGTCTTACCTCAAATATTTTGATGATTATCATTCGAAAATTGATTGCTTTCTGCATTCTTTACAGTAGCTTAAAAATAAAAAAAAACTAGGGAGTTTATTTTTTCTTAGAATATAAGGAAGCCATTCATCTTTACAGAATTCTGAACACATATATTTTCATTGGGAGTTAAAAGATGTGTGGCCAAAGACGCTATTTATTTCCGAGACAGTCAAGGGAATCTATGATAAATATCCTTTCACTAAGGAATTTTGCCATGTTGCTCCTATGACAATTCAATAACTACATAAACTTTTTAATTTATGACCTTAAAAGTGAAGGATTATTTTACATATTAAAATCATAACCATAGTTCTAATTGTACATTTTGAAAACAATAGAAAATTACAATAAAAAAAATAAATTTTTAATTTGAAAGACAAAAATCAATCAGTAAAATGTCTGCTGTTTTTAAAATTATTTTTCTTTACTATTCAATTTATTTATAAATAAAGGCATTCATTCTGCAATGACTGTAAAAGTGAACATTGATTTCTGTTAACCTTATTGGTAGATGGGATATTTGTATCACTACCTTTGATGTTTTTCATAATTTTTAGAAAATGAATTAAATGGATATTTCAGTGGATGTATTACTTCTGTTTCAAGGATAAATACAATTCTATAAAAAGAAAAGTTCTCTATTTAAATTTATATATCAAATGATTTTACACCGAACATGTTTAAAAACCCTTGATGTTTACACTAATTTAAAATTATAATCAGATACAAATTAACTCAGGAGATTTTTGATTTAAAGAAAGAAATTATAGAACAACAAAATCTAATTTTCAGTAATGCTTAACTGCCTGAACAAAAAGCGTAAAATACCTTTAAAAGCATAAAATATCTAGCGTTATTTTCTCATAAAATAACATGGATATTTCGCACTCATTTTTTTTTTGTTTTTTCGATAAATCTCTATCTCATTATATCAAAAAATAAAATCTGTCTAATATTACTTAAAATCGTAAAGCTCATATTGAAGCAGAAAATGTAGCAAAGTGAAACAAAACTGTAATTAAAAAGTAAATATTATTTACATATTAATCCATATGTTATTCAAATAATCAATGCTGAAAACGCAGTCTTATAGAATTGGTATAGCCTTTACTAAACAGTGAGATTAGTCAACAGCAAAAATAAATTGGAAATAATCTAAATAATTCAAACCATAAATGCATTTATTTTTTTCAAAAAATTTAAAAGAAACGCACTAATGATTACTTTTGAATTATAAAAAAAAAAAAAACGTAAAACTGTAAAATGTCAAGACAATGTAAAATTTATTCACAGGAGTAAAAATTGATATGTAACTCTTAGTGATCTTTATCTAATAATAAGCAATTCATAATGAACAAAGAAAATATATTTGACAAAATAATGTAATCTTTAATATTTCGTAATTTTGACAAAAGTCAATATTTTTTTAAGAGAACGTGAAATAGAAAAAAACAGCACTCTTGGGATCAGAAGAAAAAGGAAACAATACTGTAATTTAATCAAAATTAGAACGATCTGTATTCATAGCCATATCTTGTCTCCAGTGTCTTCACTGGAGACAAGAGATCATTTGTAAATGAAAAATGTGAGACTGAATTTTTTACTATTACAACATATTTATTTGTGAATGTAATTAAAAATACAAAGAACGGAACATTTACGTATATAGTTTAGATCGTTCGTTTTATATATCTTTGGCATTGCTCAGAGTGCTTAACATTAGAAATACATTATAAATAAATGAACAGACAATTAGTTGGAACCATGAACCTTCCACTTTCAAGAACCTGGACACGGTGAACATCATTTTCAGATATTTTATATTACTAATAAGAAGAAGAGATTTTCGATTTTAATTTATATGTTTCGAATGTATTTCTCCAGAAAAGAGTTGCAAGATAGTATACATTATGGCTATATAGATAATACATTTTATTACATTTAACCTATGTAATTAACACAAAAATGCCGCTAAAAACTCAGAAAATTTCGAGATCCCATCTTGATAAATTTATAATCATAAAACAAAATTTTTTTTCTTGTACAAAACAATTTAAATAATTACAGAGCTTTAACAAAATTATATTTGTTAGGATAGTTAAATTTTCTTAAATAATATTTCAAATGAATTGAGAAACTGTTTCGGTAATTTTCACTGACTGCATTATTGTTTTGTGTTATCAAAATCTTTTAAATTAAAGTCGCAAATAGCATATGAATTTAGTTATATTTTAACACGATGTTTAATAATGTGAGTATGTTGAATATTTATTCACTACAAGCCATAAATATGATAATGCATTAACGATATGAACTTGAGTAAGATCTTAATCAAAGGATTATCGTCAGGTTCAAAAGCAAAAAAGAAAAACAGCTGTGGAACTGAGCCAGTAACTACTGGCAAATAAACAAAGCCATCATTGTTACAATACTTGCACTATATTTCTTTCTGAACTTCTTTCGCAACATGTGAAGAAATTGCGTGAATCCCATCAAGGATATCTGCATAAATATTTACAAGAGATGCTGAAGAAGCTTATTCTAATTATGCTTTCGTTAATGAGGAGTTCTTAACACACGTTTGGTTTGCTTAGGAGAAGAAAACTGTGTTCCGAATTAGATATAAATTATGCTACAGAATTCGCTCTGCTAAAGAACTTTTATTATCAAGGTATAAATGTTTTAGCTTGATTTCAAACTTTAAAGTTATTAATGAAACAAAAGAATATACTTTTGTACAACTATTATAATCTTTTGTTTATTTATATAAAATTTCGCAAAAAGAAAACGAAATATTTGCATTTCGATACGAAATTTCTTTTCGACATAAGTATTTCAATATTATTCAAAAGTATTTGAAGTTAATAATTATAAAATTATTGGAAGTATAAAAATCCCTTCATTTTATAAAAATAAAATCAAAGCACAATAAAATATATATTGCAGTACCTTTCTTATTTATGATATATTTTAAAATCTACATGATTAAAACTCTATGAGTTATGATATGTTGGGTTGTTCGGAAAGTTATTTCGTTTTATATGAAAATGAAAAACATATAGCAAATAAGTATTTTATTTATTCGCTATATGTTTTTAATATTTTTCACTATATGTTTTTTTATTAATTATTCACTATACGTTTTTAATAGTTTAAAATCTACAAGATTTTAAAAGGATATTAAAAATTATAATTTTAGTTAATAACAGTTATTTACATAGATGTGATGTTTTTGAATAAAAAAAGAAAAGTATAATATATATCCTTCCTACTAATTACATAGGGCACATTATTTCACATATATTGATAAAGAAAAATAATCTTTTCTCTCTCATCGGTCGAAAATTTCTTTTCCCTCCAAAGAAGTAAAACAAATCATTTTAATAATCTCTTTGGTTTTTTTTTAAGTCCCGATTAAAACAGTTTACAAGTTCTATCATTTGACATTACAAGACTTAGTGTCTAGAAACATCAACTCTACGTCTGGCATATATATCTTATTTAGAGAATTAACTCTACTCTCTAATTAACAAATATATACAAATAATAGAATACACACAATGTCTACGAAAATATATTTCATGAATAAGATTTATTCAAATAAACTATAAAAATTGACAGTTACGTGACATATGTGGCATGTTTTATAAACTAAGGATAAATTGTTCTTAGAAAATCGTGACGTATTCGTGTTTATTTGCCTTCCGGATGTCGTCATAAAAATAAATGGGTTAATATGTGAAGATAAAGTCAGGGAACTCTCAAAAAGGAAATGGACAGAACTACTTTATTATTAACATTTACAGTGCAGTGTGTTTCCTCGTAAGAGAATTTGAAGGAAGAAATAGATCCACGTGTTTTAAAAATTTTACTATTTCATCTATCAAATACTTCTTTCACCTATATTTTTAATAGTATCTAATAAATATAAATAATTTTTTCGTGATGCTTTCATACCATAGAATCAATAACATTCATAATCTTAATGTGGTTTAAATATTACATTAAAATTATTATTTTTAGTTATTTATACTCCTAGAGATAATGGAATTCTTTGTTTTGCTTACATTGAACAGTCTGTATGGCAATGCATTAAGTCATTTTTCTGTTAAAGATAACAGGGTTATATTTTTATTTATTAGGGCATTTACCTAAGAAAATAGTGTATTTTATAATGTCTTTGTTATTCCCAGAATATTTTTGACAAATGGAATTTTGCGGTCTTCCTTTTAATAAGTTTGGGTACAATTCCATTTACTCAAACTTATATTACATCTTAACACATCGTTAAATTAGTATAAAGCCAAATGTTTTTTTTTTCATGTCTAAATTTTCTGATTAGATATATACATTGAAATGTTTTCTCCAATGTATTATCAAACGTATTTTATACTTAATTTGAAATTTTGTTGGAATCATGAAAATTTTCAATTATTTTTAAATTTCTATTAAGTAAATTTTACAGATTAATATTATAACTTACTTTCCTTTGGTTTTATACATTTTACAAATAGCTCTTTAAAGGGAATATCACAAAACCTCCTTGGAATTCAAAGTCATCTATAAACATCAGAGATTTAACAGGAAATACATATGTGTATGACGATATAACTTTATTTAGATTTTATTCGAAACCAGTTACACTATACAATTCTATAGTAGAGGTATCTAGAGTTTTAAATAACTACATTATATAATTTGGTACGGAAATTACCCATGAAACTAAAAGAGTGTCCTCTCTAGGTAGAACTGAATAATCGGAAGAAATATTTTTTCTATTGTTTCCATATTCTGTTGTTATATTGAGAAGGAAACAAATTTCGTTAAGCTTTATTTCACATGATTTATTCGTTATGACAAGTAAGTGATAATATAGGAACAATTGAAACTAAATTGTTAATTCAGGAATTCTCCTGTGGTTATAAATAAATTCTAACTGCTTAAATCACGTTGTGTGAATCCTTTATCAATTAAGGATTTAAATGATAAAGGAAACATTTGAATTTTTCACTATTATACATAGTATTTTAATGGAATTTGTGCTATTTTTTCTATTTGAGTCACAAAAATTATAAACATCTTATTCAGAATTAGAGGCAAATTAAAATATAATTTTTAATAAAATTTTGAACTAAATAGAATAGGCTAAACAAAATCCAGTTTCATGATAGCTCCAATATACCCAACGTCTATGACGTCCATATTTATTTTCTTGACAGAGAGCCTTGGAGCGCGAAATATACATCCCGATTAGGTGGTCAGCCAAATGTTTAGGAATGCATTACGTCAAACATATCAACATAATTTCATAATTACATCACTTGCATTATGAAATGTTGAATGAAATCAGTTAAGCTAATAAAAGTACCAAATGGTCTAAAAGAAACTTCCTCTGTATATGAGTTCCTAGTGGCCAAACTGTTTAACCAATCGAAATGATAAAATCAAATGATACAGTGATAAAATTTTGAAATATTAAATCAACTTTTTTCACGTGCAAATTGATCAGAACATGAGAAAACTTAAATGACCTTGGAACTAGACACGTATGACGTAAATTGATATCGTTAAACAATTTCAAAGATGAGTATCTTAAAGATCCTATCGAAAAAAAGAAGGTGTGTTGATGTATTTTGTATAATTCACTAGGATAGAGGTAGAAACATCATTCACAAAACAGTCTTGCAAAGCACTGCTTATGATGTTAACAGTGTGGGAAGATTGCTTTTTCTTGTTCGTGCGAATGCGTCTTGTTTGGTGTGAAGAAGATGACACTGTCAGAGAAACCACTAGGTGAATTGGTAAACCTGTTTTATCTGAGTGGAGGAAAAGCTGTCGAGGAAGTGAGAATTCATCGTCGAAATCATTAGCTAAAACGAGACCCATGTTCTATAAAAAGTGTACGTAATTTGGTGAAGAAATTTGAAGGAATACGATGAATATGTGATAAACTGTGACGAGACGACTCCATGTTCTTGTTGAAGTTACTGTGGAAATGCATAATACGATAAATATACTTTCATTGCGATCAACAAGTCTTTCCCGCAATTTAGATGTATTGAAAACCACAGTCCTCCAAATTCTGCGCTCTAATTTGCGGATGTTTCCTTGTCCATCTCAGTGCGTCCAGGCGTTAGTACCTGAAGACAACCCACAGGGCATTGACATTTTTCTCATCAAATATGAGAAACCAACAGCGTGTCGAATTTTTTTCTCATCAGATATGATAAAGATAGTAGATATTATGGACGCTGCGGATATTATGAATAAGGCACATGTCACCCTGCCTGGAAACGTAGTTTCCAAGAACTGCGATTATTGGGTGGAATAAAATCTTCAGAGTGTGACACCAGTACTATTAAACAACAGATATGTAACTGTGTGGTACGGCGTCGAAGAGACATTTATTCTGACTCCTTATTTATTCGAAGAAGTCAAATCCAGTTGTAGTCAAACGTCCAGCACAAGTGCTGGGTATAAAATATTGTTGGAAAACTACGTAATTCCAGACTTGCAGCAGCGAAATGTTATTAATGACAATATATGGATGCAAGGCGATGCTTCTCCATTTATTGCCAGAAATGATCGACATGTACTGCAATATCACTTTGGTAACAGATTCATCGCATATACTTTTGTAGTTTCGTTACTACCTCGATCATCCGACCTCACCCCGATAGACTTCTGATTCTGGGATTATCTGCAATCTAACACACGATATCCCCGGAATTCGTCAGACTTGTAAGATGCCATAAAACGGGTAGTTCTACAAATTCCTCCTGTTATGATACATTCGTCGTTGTTACCCACGATCTCCCGTATACAATGCATTATCGTCTGTGAAGGTAGTCACATTGAAAACTTGTAATTCGAATTAAAGTCTTTTCCCTCTCCTCCTTTTTATTATCATTCGTTTTCAACGTTGCTCTTTTTTTACAAATGATTTATGCCGCAAAGGTATGTCATACGTGTCGTTCTGACGCCATTTAAGGTTTCTTCATGCCCCGATAAATTTTCACGCGAAAAAAATAAGTATTGCCATTCAAAAATTTCGAAATTTTGTGAGAGGCTAATTGTTTTAAATAATCATCAGAATATCTAAACTTTCGTTCCGATTGGCTGAAAGATTTGGCCAATAAAGACTCGTGTATAAAGGAATTGTTTTTAGACCAGCCCATATTTTCATCTTATTACCAACCCGAAAATATTAGTTTGCACTTAGACATTAAATTAATTTCTTTTATTTTTTATTATAATTCCGTAACTCTATTGCAGTTTAAAGAATTTTATGTAAATGTGTCATTGCACAAAATTTTAAAATTATCCAATAATCTAATTAACAAATGTAACCGAATATTATCAAAATGTTATTAATTAATGTTATATTTCAGGCAGTTTCTTTCAAAATAGAAGCTTAAGTTTTAAATGTGGTAATCTATATTCGTTAGCTCGTATTTAACTCCTCAAAGAAAAACCGATTATCACGTTCTAAATAACTTACGTAAATACATTCTATCTTTATGATGGCATTTGTTTTTATAAGACTGAACCTACAAATCTTCATTCTAGAAACATATTTATGGACTAATAGACAATGATACTAATAGCAATATGTGCGAATAATAGATTAAAAGTTGAATTGTAAAAATAAGAAACACATGCTGTTGAGTGACGTCACGAACTTTCACAAAAGAGATCCTAACACTGTCAGAAAAGAGAGAAGACCATCCATCATATTCTATACACTTCCAAAAATACTTCTCTCACTCGATCAAGCTTAAGCTGTTCTTAAGATAACAAAAAATAAATTATTTTCCTTTTCCCTAATATTTAAGTTAAATATTCCAAAATAATTGGAATAAATATAATGGGAATAAAATATTTAATGAAGAATTCATATGAGGAATAAATTTTCTCCTGCATCTATTTTTAGTGAATTATAATTAAATATAAGTGATTTCTCAAATAAAATAATTTGAAAAATTTTCACTGTGGTAACTGTAATTGCACATAAAAGTTAATCTATATACACGTAAGTGTAAAATATTTTACATTTGTTATAATGTACACATTTTAAACAATCGTTATTATTACAAATGTAGGAAAAATATAATTTTATTGTTACTAAATGATTTAAATATTCATTTTTCCAAATTAATGAATAGAAGAAATATGTCCTATGTGTCTGCTTAGATATGTTATTATATTTATTAATAACCAATTATATTTTAAGAGTAAAGTATTTTAACAAATAAAAAGGGAAATACTTATTTCTTTCAAAACAATATCTTTTGCACCATAGAAGCATTCATACTATAAAAGATTTTAGACAAAACAAGGCTTTCATCGTTCGATTTAGCGAGAGTATTGATGTTTTAAAAAGTTGTTCTAGAATCTAGAACAGAACATATTTTCTTGCTGTTTTTGTTATTATAAGATCCTAACAACAAACTTCGACTAGTGGTACATGTTTTGATCCCCTAAGTAAAATATTACTTAATTAATGGGTTGTGTTAATCGTTTTGGGATATTTGTTTCACTACAACAACATAAATGTCGTTAGTCATATTTTTAGAGAAAATTCCTCAGTAAAAAAAATAATTATTCTTAAAGGGAGAATATCCGGTAAGTTTTTTGTCAAACAGTTTAAATATCGTAATTGTGCAAATTACACTATCATTTATAATATCTCATTTAGATACATTTGATAGCGAAATATAAGAGTAATTTGTGTTGGGTAAAATATTTAAAGTATTAAACAATGTTTAAGACATTTAAATAACATTATAAAATCCACAAATATGAACACGTTTATACGAAACAATAATAAACAATAATTGTTATAAATATATATAAACAATCACTATAGTAAACATTATTGTTTCGTATAATATGTTTACGATTGCGTTATTTTTCTAAATCGGAATAAACTTGCTTAATTTATTTTTAGTTTGTAGAGACTTTTAATTTGAAAATAATCTTTATATACATTACATTTAAATTACAATGTACTAAATTACGTTTATGGAATAGCTTATTAAGTAAATTATTAAAATAACAGATTAATGAATTACATTGAAAGTTTAATTACAAAAAGAACTTACAAACTATTTTGTTTTGAATAACGGCTTGAATTCACCATAGAAATCTATATTGAACATTTTATGAATATGTAAACATTGCGGGGATTAACTTAAAATAAAATCAACATTTGGAAAATCCAAATATTTTATGTAATAATCTATGATAAAAAAGTATAAATATTTAATTACTTTTTTAAATTACAGACTAATAAGAAATTTTTAAAATTTTTCATTTTAATTATCACTTCCTTATTTTATTAAATTTCATATCATTTGTATTTATTATTTTTTTTCCAAATAAATTTATTGTTCGAAATATAACAATTTGTAACTTTACCGTTCGACAGTTCATATATTTCCAATTTTTGCATGTCGAGATAGAAAGTTTTTAGCACTGGACCAAACATTTTGACTTATTTTTCCAAACAAGAATAACAGAATACATGATTAAATGTGTTCAAAAATGGTTACCTTTAAGTTAATATGCAAAAATTGAATTTCTATCTCAAGACAGTTGCTTGTTTTTAACTTAAGCATGGTAATTAGAAATTTATGGAAATTTTAAAGAAAGCATAAGCATTTCTAAAGTAGTAAACTCCATGAATACTTAAATATAAGATATTTATATAATTTGTCCATATTATATCAAGGTACAGATCCTACATTTAAAATATAGCTTTCTAAGTGCTTAATTACAATGTTGAATATGGATACCACAATTCCAAGTTTAACATTTTTCAAGAAATATAATTGTTTAAATATAGTGTTATAAGCAAAAACTACAATCATTGTATATATATATATATATATATATATATATATATATATATATATATATATATATATATATATGAAATTTCTCAGTTTTAATCGTTTCTTATTGTGTACACAAGTGTGATTCATGTATGTAAGTCGCAATTTACCAGCTACATTAATATCTGCAAGTGAAACTCTCAAATTATATTGCCTGAGAGATAATTTTGTTTGTTGAGAAACTAAAACTTAGAGTAAAAATTGAAGAATCAATTTTTCAGTAATTTTACTGAAAATTTCAATTAAATCAAACTTCTTGTCTTTGCTATTAGGAAGCTCTATCATACTTAATTTAATCATTAAGACAAAGTAAAGAAACTTTGGAATTCTTTGATAATTGATTTGCATCATTAAATGGAATTTTCACATCTAAATGATGCAAGAATGCAGAAAAGTAGAAAACTATTTGTAGATTGGAATCTACAAAACATTTAAGTGAAATTTTCTTTTTTTATGAAATAGTTCATGGGGATTAGTTTTATATTTGTTTTGAGCAAAAAATATTTCTAAATTTCTTACAAAAAACTTTTCAAAAAGTGTGCACTAAATCACAATTTTTTTTTTATTTTAACCACATTAACGATGTTTTTATGTGAATATCTTTAAGAAAAAAAATCAAAAATTTATTTGCAAAAACATAAAGCATAAGCGTTCTTTTTTATATTCCTGTCCAGTAGAAATATTATGCTTTAATGTTATGTTTTGTTCGTGACTTGCTAAAATATAACTTAAAATGAAGATATCAGTCAACTGAAATAGTTAAAACAAAGAATGATTTTGTAAACAAACGTATCAAACTATATTTCATGCAATACAAAACACTTTGAATAACAATATATATTGTAAAATTTAAATACTAAAGCCAAGAACAGTTACAATTTAAGGAAAGTAATTTGTATGTTAGTTAACATACTTAAGAGTGTTCCTTGTGATAGAAAATAAGTTTTATTAACAGAAAAATAAAACAATTTATTAAAAGACAAAATTAAACAAAAATAATCTGAAAATGTTTGAACGTTACTCACTACGATGAAAAAAAAACTTCTGAGTGTATACAGACTCTAAATAGGTTAAAAATCTAGATAAAAATACAATGAAATGATTTACTGTAAGATGATTTAAATACATTTCCTTAAATAGAAATACACATCTAAAGGAATGATTGTAAACACTCGTTTTGTGTAAGATATGAAAATAAAATAATATTGTCTGAAATTCAATATTTTTTTAAAATCTAATTTGTTTATTGATATCATTTGGCTCTAAAATGGATGTTCATTAACCACTGAAAATTTCATAAACATTCTTAAAAATCACAAACACATAGAAAATTGGAAAATGCCGTAAATATTTTAGATTAAAACCTTATGAAGACTACTGAAAATCTGAATTGTAAGTTTTATAAAATAATGTTTTCGTTACGAAAAACAAATGAATATAAAATGGTAACTGGTTATAAAAGAGTACAATCAGAAGAATTAAGCTCATTAAAATAAATGACAGTATTATAAAATTACTTTCTCAAAAATAATTTATATTATTTTACATATAAACACAATGTCATTATTAAAATTCAGACTGAAATATGGAAATTATTTTCATTTAAAAATTCCCAGTTAAAGTGTTTAATTATTCCATATTTCGTCTTTTCAGAAAATTATTATATTAATATTTTTGTAAGTGGTTACTATTTTAAATAAGTTTTAATTTAGTTAATCTTATTTCTACACCAACAAATAGTATATCAACACAGTTAACAATGATTATTATAGGGTTAAGAGATTAAAATATATCCTTAATAATAATACTAATTATAATAACTTAATTGTAGTTTCAGACAGCATTAGTATATCAGAAATTATTTAACTGGTAAATATTTGGGAAATTTCTGTCTCTGCAATTACTATGAAAAAAGTCTAACTCTCACAAAAAATCTTATCGAACTACAAAATAAGCTATTATAATTGAGTTAATGCTGAAAATCGTTTAAATAATCGTACAGAAAATAATTTTATACAAATGTTTTCATACTGAAATTAAGGAACGGATTTTATTATTAGTGTGTTTATAAATTTTCATGCTTGTGTGGGCAGCAAATATATAATTTTAGAAAACTAACTTTCTGGTACTTAAACCATGGTGATTTCGTTGAAAGAATACCGAGTTCGTACCCTATACATTTGAATCGAGTTATAAATAACACCTGAGACATGTAAAATAAAGAGAGTGTAATGCTTTCCATGAAAAGTCATACTTTTTGCGAGTTTCTAAGTTTGTGGTCTCTTGTACGGGAATTTCCTCTGAATAACAATGACTAAAATATTTTCGGCTTAACGCTGGTATACCCACTTGCTGCCTCACCTTTCTTGTGTTAAAAGATAAAATTATTTTTGTGACTGGGTATTTGAAATAAAAAGTGTTAAATCATACCAGAGTGTCAGTAAATGTCTTGGATGAGAAAACTTTTGTAACTAATTTTTTCTTTATAATTAACTTCAAAAGCATAAAATTCAGATAGAAAAATTATCCAACTGGATGAAATTTTATACAAACCAGCGATATCGATTTTGGAATATTGTAAAACATTAGTGCTGATAAAGTCTTATGCTGACCCAAAATCAATTTTTTACGAGGTACTTCAAATATAATCTCCAACCTACAAACCATCAGGACCTGCTTACACATGCTTCTTTCATTAAATTCAATCCATGATGATACTAATTTTTTCATGCTTCCCTTAGAACCATTCAATGAATCCTTGCTGACAACCTGTATTTACCTTTTAAACTAAATTAACCTTACCTCTAACATCGTTGACTCTAAATATATAATATTGATATACCCCAAGCATAAATTAATATTGTATGCTTGTTCAAAGTTCCTTTTATTTTCAATACCTACTTAATATTTCACGATTAAAAAAATTCAAGATTGGTTTATAATGCTACGCTAAGCAAAGCTTTGGGAAAAACTAGTAACTATTGGTTTGAAGCACACAATTGACATAATGTAAATTCTATTATCAATAAACAATTTAGGTTTAATTTCAATCTATACAGAGCATGCTTTAAATAAAAGTAAGATTATTTACAAGAACAAATAGGGAAAATGATCGTTTCTCACAAACCTTCTTAGCTTGAATATTTCACAAGCATACAAATCTTTTTGCTGGCCAACTCGGAGATAAGCACATCTAACTTTAAACTGTATTTAAAATTTTATCTAAGCCACATTTTTCTAAAAAGCCAAAAATTTCATTCCATTTCAGATCTAGTTAACCACTATCCGCCAACTAAAGAGGACCTACAAGTCTCTGTCGGAGGATCAGTCCTCTGGAATGAAATGTTTACCTTAATAACAATATATAATTTATTTATCAATAACACACATAAATTGTGATTCTCAATGAGGACACGTTTTTCATGGTTCAAGAATATGCAAGAAAACAATTGAAAACAATTGTAACGAGAAATTGCATATTTTCTCAAAGCTGTATAAGAAGATAATTCTGAGCTTGTCTTCATAATAGAGCAATCTATGATTATTATTGGCAAATAGTAGAAACCAATGAAAATAAAACTTAAAGAGATAACGTTAAATGAAAATGGGCTTAAATACAGGAATATTTTTAACTTATCTTGGTATTCATGATATTTATTAAGTTATCATTTCTACTTCAAATTAGTTATTTCTGAGCAAAACTTATCCAAATTGTTCATTTACTGAGAGGAATGATTATAGGAAACTAGAGTCTCAAAAGTAAATTCATGAAATTAATTTACTACCTGTTACACGAAAAATCATCGTTATTGGATTCCTGTTTTAAATATTTTTACTTAATGCAAAAAATAATAATAATAATAAAATAAAAATAAAAATAAAAAAAGGTAATTTTTCCGCTCACATTTCTATTTTACTGTCCTCATAACGAAATGCACAGTTCAACACATACACAAGTTACAATTATGTTAATGGGACTACCACTTATGAAACTAAATTTAAAAAATGTGCTAAAAGCATTGATCGAGTCCAGCAAGAAAGCCTAAATTCACTGACATATCAATTTTTTAAATCAATTTTTTTTTAGACATCCATCCATAAAAATATCTTACAAATATTCAACTGTACAATCTGCTGCAACCATCTCAGAGCATGATTAAGCTACTTAATTTCAAATATTTGATGTAAATTTTAAAAAAAATGTCAAAGAACGAATAATATACAGGATTTATTTTCAGAAATATCATGGATTCTCTCAAAGAAATTTATACTATTTTTATATTGCAATCTTTCAATTTATTCTTCCAAGTGGAATCTCTAACGCTCCTGCCAACCATTAACCAAGGAAATAAATATTCTTTAGTGACAATTTGAGGTACAACTTGTTAATTTTAATGGAAACTTTCATTTTATATAATAAATTAGTTTAATATATTAAATACGGCATCCCTTTTGACAAGTATAAAAAAACGCTAAAATTTAACTTAGTTTTAACTCAAGTCATCAAACTTTAGAATTAAAGAGCAAAAGATATTATTGCTGAAACACTTAACCTGTCATATCGAAAATCTACTAGACTGTTTCAATGAACAAGTAATAGACATTAACTTTATGGCATAAGCAAAGAGAGAGTATAGAACAGTGTCAGCCTACAAACAAATTATTTCTACAGCTTCAATCAATACTTTCTTAGTGGAATCGTACATCAATTACATAATAACTAACCATGGCGATTCCTAAACATACTTTAAGAAATTAATTAATCCAACTCAATTCTCTACTTGTATTGTGCCGAGGGAACGTTTGAACCTTACCGTGGTGGTGCGTCAAATGTTCAAGCTGTTTTCTGTAAATGTAGTACCAACACATTTAAAGAAAACAGTTATAATGACAATTATAAGTTTTTCTTAAATTTTGGCTTTTAAGCTCTTTCCAAAACAAAAAATAAATAAATAAATGTAGCAAAACACATTACAAATCACGGATTTCATGTTGATAAGTTAAGTACTTATTTACTTAAAAAATAGCTCACGATGAATTTGAAAACATCAAAATCATTAGATTTAGATTTCACATAAATTATCCGATAATATTATTAACAAAGAACAACTTGAAAATAATGGATATTTTATGGAATATTTATTTTCTGATTTTCTTAATCGTATTTCATGTAACAATCATATCCTTAATTTTACACAAGTGGCATACTATTATTTATTAATATCATGAATTCAAGCAATAAAATGCATTTTATTTTGTCTTATAACTAATGTTTGTAAAAGCATTAGAAGTAATACTATATTCAAGTGTCTAATATTTATGTATTAACGCATCATAATTTTAGACTGATTTGATGATTGACACAACGCTGTGCAGGAAACAACGCAAACAGGTCTTTTAAGTCAAGTCTGTACTAAGAGTGAGGAGGAAAACGCCCTTATTGTTGTCAATTATTTTTATCCAAATAAATATAAATGGAGAGATACAACCCGATAATCAATTGGAACCTTACAAAATCCCCTTTTTCACTGCTATATAATTTACCTCTTCGCGTTATGTTTTAATGTTTATCAGGTTGTCTTAAAACAATTTAGTCAAAGTCTCATAATGACACAGCCATGGACTATGCCTACACGATAACAACTTAAATAAACAATTCTAATCAGAAGAATACCATTCGGTGCATTCATTTAAATACTCTCATTACACGACATAATTTAATGAACAAAATACAAGAAAATGCTTACGGAAATAATAGGTCATCACAATTAAAAGAATAGAGAGACGAACTTTATTGAATGAAATTTTTAATTCTTAGAAATGCATTTCATCATCTAACATTTAAAAAAATAGTTTTAGTGAGAAAAGTAATATTTTCTACAGTAATTAAAGTATCCTTTATGAAGAATTTACTAAATGAAAGCAAAATGAAGCATTTCATTAAATAGTAATTCAAGATAATTTGAGAAACAGGTTGATGAAAGCTCTTGAATAAATTTTAAGTTTTTGGGGATTCATCTAGTAATTCACAATCATTAATAATTTTATTGTTATTCATTGAACACATTAATTATTCTAAAGGCTATATAATTCCTATTTTATTTCTTTGATATTACTTTCAGAGTATTTGAAATCGAATGTAACATATAACATATTTTATGCGTTTGCTTGTATTACTGTTATTAAATAAACATTCGTGATTAGAATGTTATATAATTATTTAAAACAAAAATTACCATGCATAAGAAAAATCACCAAAAATGCGTTTCATTCGTAAAATTATTTAAAATATTTTACTAATTTTCAGTTTCCATTTTTATTTAAATAATTTTCAAATAAATAACTGAAAAAATAAAATTTTATGGGAAAAACAAGTATTTCATTTATCTTATTATTAAAAAAAATCATAGTATATTATAGTGTAGATTAAATTTACATAAATTATTGTATTTCAATGATACAGTTCTTCTCATCTGCTATTAATAACAATCCATCAACATTGTATTGTAACCTAAATAATAAAGTTCGTAAGTGCAACTTTACTTTTACTGACATTCCTATTTTTTCAAACTGGGTGTAGATTTCAAGCAAGTGGTTCGATGGGAAATCCTAGCACAATAAATAAGAAACTACAAGAAGATGCTCCATTTACAGTATCTTAACAATTTTTTTATCAAGGTTGTATCAATTCACTCATCAATTGCTCAATTAATTCATTGATAAATATTAAAATCGAAAGGAAATGTTTTGTTGGCAAATATACAAGACAATATAAATAACGATAATAATATTGAATCGAAGTATACAATATAACAACAAAATACGTTGATTTATGATTTTAATCACATAAACGTCCTTGTCTATAATAATTACATACATGATGCTGCTAGCCACATTTATAATAATTTATTTGCGAATATCTATAATGAACAATGTTTGTCAGTTTACTACTTTTGATTGAAAAACGTTACTGTTCTAAAAATCATTATAAGTATGAAATATAGTTAAACGTGTTGAAAGAGAACATTGAAATAGTGAAAGCTGTAGCAGAATAAGTTTCTAGTATTATCAAATATATGTACATATATCAGTGCTGCATAAAGTTTAATATTCCTAAGCATAAAAAAATCATGTGCACAAATATAAAAAAAACTAGTTTTTTTTTTAGCTATCTAAAGAAACGGGTTATGCTTTCCTTCGTAATTCTAAAAGTCTTTCTAATGTTTTTGATAAGTTTCAGCTATATTTTATGCAACAAAAATCCTAAATGCATAGTAAATCAAGATATAATAGCTTGTTTTCGACATTCCGTCTTTACCCCACTCATTTTTCAAGAAATAAAAAAAAAAAATAAAAAAAAACCTAAGTCAATGTAGATTTTGTATGGACGGTAAAATAAATAAATGGTGTGATCAGCACACAAAACCCTTCAATAAGAGCAGCTCAAAATATTTCATTGATATCTTTATGATCGAAGAATAAATGCGCAGTGTTACAGTGGAAGACAAGTCTTATCTGTCCCTTATGGATCAGGCGTCACTCCGTCTGCCTTTCCGTCTAAGTCCTTGAAGAAGGAGTCGATTCTCAGATTTTGGCAATTCACCAGTTTTGCTTTCAGATTTTTGTATTTTATCTCAAATTTTAATTCTTTATCGAGATCCAGACGAAAGATGAGTAATAATAGATATTTAACTCATTCGTTCATCTGTTAATTAACAGCTTACGATCTGCCAATTTCATATTTTCCAATTTTTTGCAAAGCATTTTATCATTTAACTTAGTTAAAAATTATTTTTCAATCAAATCATTTTTCACTTGATGTCAAACCTATATTCAAAAAAAAAATATATATATAAATCCAATAATTTTTATCCTAATTTATTAGGATTTGAAATGTATATTAGAACTCATATTATAAAATATTCATTCATTGCTTTTCACAGCAATAAAGCGAGGCAATTTATTGTATTATGTAATTTTAAGGTTATATTTAAATATATATATATATATATATATATACATATATATATATATCTATATATATATATATATACATACATACATACATACATACATAGATATACATATACATGTTCTCAAATATACGCACGTATATTTTAATACAAAAGTGGAAAATACAAAAATTAGCTTGTAAAAAAACTTGTTGAAAAAAACGTTATTTTAAAGTAAGATTGGCTATTACTCAACTAACAAGTGAAAATCAAAAAAATTAGCCAAAGTATTCATTACAGTGCCAAATGATTTAGCTAAATTCTTTCTCCTTGATACGTTAATTTCTGATTTAAGACACAGCAAGGAACAAATATAATTAATCAAAAATCATAGTAAGCATTTGAAAATATTTTCAATTAATATTTGAAAATGTTTTCTCCTTAAATGTATCAAGTCATAGCCAAAGAATAAGGGGGGGCATGTCATTCCACGATCCTTGTATATTCTTGATTTAATGAATAAGTTTGAACAGAGAATTTCAACCAAGTTGTTGTTATTTTGATATGATTATTTAACTGTTATTTATTTATAGTTAAATTTCAAAATGCATTTAATCAATTTTTATTTAATCAGTAACGCATAGGACAAACATAACTTATATTATATAATTATATTATTTATTACACAAATATTGGGCAAGATGTTGTAGAGATGTATGCATGTATATCTATCATTCTTCGGGGTTATGATTTAAGAAACATATCAGAAGATAATATAAGGAGATAATACTCATTTATACAATTTTTTTAAAAAAATAATTATATTAATTTAAATGCATTTGTTAAAATGATTTGAATGTACTTTCCAATGAAAAAAGAGATATGAATATGATAAACTTAAATTAATATTAAATGAAATCAATATGTTGTATTATCGTAAGCATTCATACAGCTTTTTTAGATGTTTCGTTTTCTGAAAATGGATCGTTTTGCAATAAAATGTTATTCGTATTAGGTTCATTATTGTCTCAAATTTCAGATATATTATAATTATTAGTAATTTTTCTTAATTAATCTAAGTAATTGATATAAAGAAAATTATTTTGCTTGTCATTGTTGGGGAAAAGCATTGAAAATGAAGAATTTATTAATTAGTCTATGGTCAAGTTGTAGTTGACAATATAAGTGTGAGTTAACACTAAGTTTCATTAGCTAACTTACGAAAAAGTTAGAAAAAATTAGAATTTTTTTTTAACATCGTAAATTATTTATCATATAATACAGTAAAAAACGGAGAGTTAAATACCATCGACAACTCTTTGGCAATACTGAGTAATGATATTTTAATTTGAAAGGAAAAATGAAAGTATTTTTATTATTATAGCTTCTTGTATTCATGTTGAAAATAACCTAAGTTTTAGTTGATTGAAATAAATTATTTAAATATAAGTATCAAAATATTTTGAAATTTAGGTAAGTATATAATTACTTTTTAATTTAAGTATATAATTACTTTTTAATAAATATCGGTATTCAAACCCAGTTTCTACAGAATAGACATTTTGATAACAACAAAACACTAGCAGAAAAAATTTTATTTCAGAAACATAAGATATTTTACTATTTTTAAAACCCTCTACATTTTTAAAAATAATGAGATTTTACTTTATAATTGTGCTGTATTTCTAATCAGGACTGGGTAAATTAAATTATTATTTAAATTTCTTATATATATATATATATATATAGATAGATAGATAGATAGATAGATAGATAGATAGATAAATCACATGTCGTACAGTTTATGCAATATAAATTCCTGAACACAAAAATATGTGCAATATTTCTTTAAAAATTACATAAAAATGCCTAAATTATTATATATGGGATTAAAATTCAAAATTGTATTTCACGTTAATACAGAAAAAATAAAAATTCATACTGAAAATTCCTCTTTAACTATTCCGCTATAAAATATGTGGTGTAATATATGTGATGATATATAAAACTAAGTTTGGAAATTTTTAAGCATCTAATAATTTCTATACAGCTATTAGAATATAAAATCACCACTTAAGTAAAATATAATTATAGAGAAATAATTATTATGTAGCACATAATGATAAATGCATGAGAATAAAATAGTGGTGGCATATAAGAATATATATATTTTTTTAATTTGCATAATAATTCATTTCTAATTATGAGAATGAAATGCATTATTTAAATTAATAGCGTCAGCTTTCATTTGAATGTATACTTTAAATTGAATATTTGTCGTGATAAATAATCTTCATTTTAGTTATTTTATAGCATTCTTACAAGATTTTATTTTAAGAATACAATGTTACTAGTATGAATTTCATTAAAAATTTTTTCCTTAAATATTTAAAAGTTGCACGCTTCAGCATAGTAATAATATTTATTAAAAAAATTTTAAGAAATTCATATGTTACGTACTTTAAAATGAGTAGCGAATTGTAATTTTTATATTAAATAACTTATTTTAGTTCAAATTACAGAATAAATAATTAATTTTAAATTTAATATTCTCTCATTTGCATTCTCACTTACTTTGAAGAGTGCTTTATTATTCTAATTAAAGCTAATTTTTATATTTGAAAAAATTCTCATTTTGGTTAAAATAGACATATAATAAAAATTTACTGAATACAAAATAAATTTCACATGATTTATTCAATTTCTAAAATATAAATACATTTTTCGAAAAATACATAAATGTTTTCATAAAATACACATTTTTTAAAAAAAATAACTTCTTTAGCTCTATGTACTGAATAGGAAAGTATTATGACGATTTAATGTTGTAATATTTGAAGAAATATTAATCGCGTGAAATTTAAGTAATAAGTTCCAATTAAAATTTAATTAGATCACTAAAATATTTTTATTTAGCTTAACTATAATTTGCTTAAATTAAATACTTTTGTTAAATTACTGAAGAGTTTTGAAATAAACCTTAATATCAACAAATACAAAAATTAAAAATTACCATTAAGTTTCAATAAATTTTATTAACTTTTAATATATATTGTCCTTATGAAATATTATTTTGATTATTAATATTTTCTTTATATATTTTAATTTTTATTTTCTTAACAGAAATCATGTTCGCTTGAATTTTATATTTTTTAAACCAGTTATTTATATTTTATTTTTTATTTTTTGAAAAACATCGGAATTCTGAAATTTAAAATAATTTAAACTGAAGAAAATTCTAATACTTAATAATTATTTTTATTTATTTTATTTTAACATAATATTTTTCTTGTTCAATCTGCGTAAAAAAATTTTAAAAAATAGTAAAGAAACGTTGTAATGTTATTAAAACTATTGAACTGTATAAAAACTTACACTAATTCCTGCGAAACAGTTGTTAAAAGTAACTAGAATTGTTCTGGCCAGATCCGTCAGTCTATTTGGCGATGATTACAACTTAAAAAAAAATTTTTTTTCATCAATAACAAGGTCGCGAAACAATTATCACTTCCTGAAAACAACTTGAAGTCCGCCCCCTCTACTGCTGTTATCGGCTGTTATCCGAGGCTGCCACCACCGCCTGCTTGCAGCGGTGCAACAGTTCGTTTTGGCTCCGTGGCCGAAAGTGTCGTTTGGAAGAGGGGGGTGCCGAAGAATTTTCGCGCACGCGCTCTTTCCCCCCGTCAACACTTCAAGTGAGATAGAATCACTCAGCTCCAACTTCAGATATTGGATCGGATTAAAGAAGTTATCTCGGTCAAATTTTCTCTTTTGAATTGTCTCCGTCCAAGAGATGAGGAATCTTGTCTAGTACTGAGAGAGGAAGCTCTCTTTGATGCTCCTGGTTAACTTTTTATGGGATAATAGCTGTCCTTGACTCGCAGAAGCCCGGCTGTTGCGCCTGTTTCACTTTTGTATCGCTTTATCAACTGAGGAATTACTTGTGAAATGAACAATTTAAAGACGTTAGAGTTTCAAATAAACCGTTAAACTAGTCTTTGAAAAATCTAGAAATCTTCGTTCGTTTCAAATTCCACTGTAGTTATAAAAAATGTTTTTATATTGATCTATACTTCAATATAAAAAATTATATTTTACTTACTTTTTCATAGAAATATTAAAAATATCTAAAACATTGAAATTAACTTTTTATTACATAGACTTCTATTATCTATTTATTTATTTATTTAAATCATGTATTTTTAAATTAAATGGCATGGATAACATTTTTATTGTCAAGATGTGTTTTCACCATGGTGGGCGGGGGATCTTTCCAAAGACTTATACTTTTTTTTCTTAACATCTTAAAATGTCAAAAAATGGTATATACTTTCAATTACCAGTTATGATTTTAGAACTAATGTTGTGGCAACTATCTTTAAACAACTTAAGGATTGCATGATCCTGGAAAGTTATATTTTTCCGGTATTTAGTAAAATCATAGAGACTAATGGTTTTTTATATTTCCTTCTAACTACATGAATTTACCGCTCTATATTATTTGTTAGGTAAATCTATTATCATAGATTAAATGTTTCCCTATAGCTGACATATTACAAATGATTACAATTGAAAATAGCATTTGTGAGAGTTCTTCATGCTTGAAAAAGCTGTGACTTGTTAAATTTTGTAGTAAACAATTCATTGTCTTAATTATAAAAAAAAATTTGTTTCTCTTCATTTAATTAAATTTTTGTGATTAATATATTAAAATAGTGTAAAGGATTTAATGAATTTGATTCTCATGGAATTAAGAAACTTAAATAACTTTAAATTACTTCTATCATATTTAACTTGAGAACACATAAGTCTCATTTTTCAACTATATATGCACATAAATAAAAAAATACAATTTATTCATTATAATGATTCGCACACATAAGGAAGTTAATATTAACGTGTGAGTTTCAAATAACATATAGGAATTTAAATACATATGCGTAATCGACATATCCGTTCGTGTAAAATGTAATTTGACCATATTTTTCAAATATTTCAAGAAAATCAAAAGTTAACGTTATTGAAAAAGTATTGTTTCGTCAGAATAAAAATATGCACATTTAAATATTTGTAAAACAAATGTCTTTATACAGAGTATAAAGAACATTTAATGCTGAATTTTGAATGGCTAAAACGCATTTACTTAATGTATTTCTCCTTAAAAATAACAATATATTAAAAAAAATATTTATTTTTCGCTATGTATAAATCATAATAAACATCCTAAAATTGAGTGTAAATAGTTCTGAAATATGCATGTAATGTATTTTACATTTTTGAGTTATCTCATTGCTTTAAAAAAAAATCAGTATATTATAGAATTTCCAAAAAGTTCTTTATGTCTGACATTTTTTTGAAGTACACCTTTCAGAAATGTTTGTAGGAAAACGAATTTCTGTCTTAAAATATAGAATGTTGAATATATTATTCAACCCCATGAAAATAGAAGTGAAGATAAATGTGATACTTTATTACAATTACAATGAAAGACATTTGTTGAACGGTGTTGATAATAAATTTTCACTTCCTAATTGACTTAAGGAAATTAAACTTCCTTTATGAAAGCTATTTGTGTCCACTAACTATGAAACTATGCTGGACTTTTCCTGCAACAGCTGGGGAAGTTAGAATGCCAAAAGTTGTAGAATTTACACAACTGAAATAACAAAGTTTGAACTTCTAAAATGTAAAGCACAACAATGCAAAACCTAAGAAGTTAAATAGATAAATGTATCGCGATGATATGAACCGTAAAATGCAAATTAGGTAAATTCTTAATAAATCTCCAGAAAAAACAAAAAATTAGGCTATACAATAATACCACTAATAAATACGGCCACAAATATAACATTTAAATCTTCTGTTTCAATATTGTAACTTTTAACATATGATATTGTTGTTTTTGAGAATATGTAGCTGTATAAATTTTGAGTTATATTTAATACATTTCTTAAGTCATACCCAATAATTTATTCGATTATGTCTTTCAATTTTCAGTTTATAAAAAGAACTTATGAACAGTAGAATCTAGAACAATACTGAATTTATTCTAATCTCAAGAAAACTAATGCACATATAATTTTTGTTACAGTTACAGTTTTTATATTCTAACAACTATCCACATCCATTATTTAAAATGAATAATATCTAAGAATTAGTGTATGTAGAATTTCTTAAATTAGTAACTGTTGAAATATATTAATGCATATTACAAAAGCTAGAATGGTAAGTTAAATGAAAAAGGTAAAAAAATTAAAAAATCAATAAAAATAAATAAAATTAAAAAAGGATATGTCAGATGTAGATCTGAATTAAGAAGATTATTTCTATAAATAGCTATAAATAAACTTTGGAATAAACAACCCAAAGGAAACAAAATCTCTAAAAATTTCCTTCTAAAAGTAACTATAAATTTATCATTAACTACATGAATTTTGATAACTCTAATTTTGAAACTTGTTTGATCGGAATATAATCTTCACCAATTTCCAATGTATCAGAACACAAAATTTCAGTTATGTCTACTTTCAAGCAGCGTGTGTCTACCTATAACTTACGTGTCACAAGCCAAAATTCTATATTGTGACTAATTGTTTTAAAACTTTTATTTGTAGAATTCTCTATCAGAGGTAAGGCAATTTATCAACATTTTAAAATTTTTCTCTACATCAATCTTTAAGTAATTTTTGTTGGCCGAGCTCGAAGAGAAGATTGTTTTCCTGGAGAGAGTAGAAGAGCTCTCATGTACCTTCTCATGAAAGAATGGGACTGAGCAAACCATTTTTGCATGAGAAGACACCCTAACTCAAAATTGATGCCATGGTGAGGAGAAGGCCATGATATCCTTCTGACTGACCTACTGGTTCACAGAGTTTTTTGCTCAATAGAAGAGCCAACCAATGTTGTAGACGTTGGCAGGTATTAGCCAACGCTGACACGAGAAAAAACTGACCAACCTCTTCGGCATCTATAAGGATCGTTAAACAAGAAACATGATTGACCATATAAATATAATTTGTTTTGATTCATTTGTTAATCTTTGATCACTTTTCAGATAGAAGTGTTAACTTGAAGTGAATAAGAAATTCAGCTTAAAGTTGATTTCAAAACACTGCAATTATCCATTTCTGAGAATAAATCCCTCAACATAATATGATGATTGAGATAAATATTTTCTTATTGTCACTTTTATTATTTGAATCCAAAAATAGTTGAGCTGTCATTTACAGAATAGCCCTTCAGCCACCAGACTAGGTACTGTATAGTATTTCCATGCTTAGCAGCTCAGTTTGAGAGCATCATTCACATGCTACATGATTTCGTAGAGATTCGATAATTACTCAAACAGATTAAATTAAATAGTTTATTCCTGTGTAGTACTCTATTGGTATGCACTATTAGATATATCTTGAATATAGTCACATTTGCCTCTATGCGCATATATGTGTGATGCATGTGTTATTTACACTACCCTATATATGTTATTATGTTTTACAGAAAATATAGATATTAATTCATGTTTAACATAGTCCCCATATAAAAGGCTTTACGTATAATATATGAATAATACAAGGCCTTGATTAAATATTAACATTTCAATTGCTGAATTTTACTATACCAAACTTTTAATTTTATCATCATATTATGTATTATGTTGGTATGATGTGAATGAGATTCCAAAATATAATTCTTAGAATAAAACATTATAATAAAAATGTACCTAATTAAAAGCAATGCCAAGTAATTTTTTTTTTAATTTTCTACAAAATTTAATGTATTTATTTTAACAATTTTTAAATTAAACACCTAGAAACATTTTCTAATCCATCCCTGAAATCACAATCATATTCATTTTAAGATTTGTTGACTGAGTTGGATAGATCTTCAGAGAATTGAATCATTTTACTCAAAATTTAGAACAGAAAAATTTACGTAAACAAATGCTAAATAAAAGCTACAATCCAAATTTTCAAAAAAGCCTTCCTGTAGCGTATGGTAGAATTTACAATTATAGCTCATGAATAACATTTTATTTTAATTACATTATTTATATTCTACAACAATCTTAAAAGAGAATTTAATATATTATATTATTATTCTATTTAAATGAAGAAAATTTTAAAATGTTTTTTATTTTAATTTTGAAAAAGCATTTTTAACCAAAAAAGCCATAATACAAAAAAAAAATGTTAGAAAATAAAGCAACATTGATTTTTCATGTTTTGAATTGTAATTTAAATATTATAAAGTCTGTGTAATATAAATGCTAATTCAAGGAAAAGAATGTTCTAGCATAAGTCATAAAAACAGTATGTCTTGAGGGAAAAAAAGCTTTCCATTCAAATCATGAATTCCCTACGTAGTCAAAATGACTGTCTTTTTTTGTTGTCACAAAACAAAGTTGCATATTTTAGCACATTTACAGTATGTTTATCGAAACTTCAGCTAAATCATCCGTATGTACAACTTTCTTTTACAATATTTTCCATGTCATATTCTTATATAAAACAATTCTTGGCTTGAACAGTTTTATTAAGATTTCTTAAATGAATATTTCGAATGAGTGAGAGAAGATTAAAATTTATGAAGCATATTACTTTCAACATGATATTTACATTTTAATGATTTTTACAGGAAAGAAATTTCTGTTTAATACAATTTTCTTATGGATAATTCATCACCTAAGCAAATTTATTACATTATGAAATATGTAAGCTTTAATTCAATATTATACAAAAGAAGTGAATTAGACCACAAAAAAATATTATTTTAATATGTGATTTTTTTCAAAATTGTTCGTTACAGCTATTTAAAGAAACAAAATTAAAAACACCTAATAAAACTCAATAATGCAGTTAGAACACTTAAGCATATAATCATAATTTGAAAATGTTAACGAAAACAACTAAGAAAATAGATAATGATATTTTCTTGACTTTTCTATATATACATTAAAATATTTTGCTTTAAAGTATGTGGAAACAAAATATTAAAAAAGAAAAATTACACATTTTTTAGCTAAAATTTCAAATTTGAAAATAAAATTCAATAAGCTGTCCTAGAAAAATCTATTTTTTTATCATTTTGAAAATAATTTTCGCTAACCTTGTATAAAATATGCACATCTAACGTTTTCAAAAATAATAAAACGTCAAGGGTAATTGAGTTAAATGTGCAGGTCTTACTTTAAGCAGGAAATAGATCATAATTTTTCACTTAAAAGTAGTATCTATGAAAAAATAAAGAAATCAGAAGTTAATGAAAAAATGAGTTTCTAGAGCCGTTATATTTTGTAAGTATGTGTAAAGAAAATGTATTTTGAATGTAATATCATTCAAAATTAGTTGTTGATATTAACATAGATTTTATTTTATTGAAGAACTATAACAAAATACGTATCTCTTTTAATAAATATTTATCAGATAATAATTGTGATGGCCACATACTTAACTTATGAATTTGTTTAAATAAAATGTAATTTTATTAAATTAAAGATAAGGAAATTAAATTTAACTTAATAATTTATTACTATATTTCAAATGATGATAAAATATGCAGGGAAGTATCACCTATAAACCCATTTCAGCCTTGTTTTATATCGCATTCATCCACTTGAATCCGGTACAAGGGAATTTCTGATAATTAACATTTAATTTTATCATTTTACAGTTTGTTTTAATTCTTATAAAACATTAATTTAGAAGCTATACAAAACTTTCTTGAAAAAAGATTATAAATTAGGATATACTTTTTCATAAAAATACAACCTAATAACCACTGAAATATTTTATGCAGCTCTGTTATGAAATCTTATACGCCTTGAGAAATTACAATTTAATTAGTCATATTACCTTGTAACCACGTAATCGAATAAGTAACTTTCAGTGAACTTAATGTGTGGAAAATTCAATAATATAAAAATTTAAAATTTCATTTATATATACATTATTTAAAATGGTTAAAATATAATCCCAATGTAATTGTAATTATATACATTATTCCGTACCCCTATGCATTTTAAATTGCAAAAAGAAAAAATAGAATGAATACTTACTGTTTATCTTAACTGTCTA
Organism: Latrodectus geometricus; assembly: GCA_026290005.1. Taxonomy (NCBI): domain Eukaryota; kingdom Metazoa; phylum Arthropoda; class Arachnida; order Araneae; family Theridiidae; genus Latrodectus; species Latrodectus geometricus. The sequence continues at coordinate 41,683 of JAPDSC010043515.1, forward strand.
AAAATACCAAAGTAGACAATCTCCTTTTTTTACAATTTATGTAAAATAAAAATAATCTGAAATAAAGTAACTATAATCTATCCAATCATAAAATTATATTAATTAACAAGTAACTGAAAATACAGTTTGAAAATATCCATATTACTATTGTTAAGAAAACGAATTTTAAGTTTATGCATAATTCGTGTTAGAAAACAACAAAATTCTGTAGCAACTTTTTAATTTATTTCCAATGTTTTATATTTTAAAGAATTAAGAGTATAAACTTCTAATCCACTCATTTCTAAGACTTATATATGACAGGTAGTAAAATATGCCTACATGAAATATGACAGGTAGTAAAATATGCCTTTTTTGTAGTAAAAGGTAAGAAAAAAATTCTGACAAAACCTCTTGCACGCAGATATTTAATTATATTTTCATGCTCAGCTCATAAATAATCAATTTAACAAAGAGTTTCATGCAATGTGAAATATACTTATCATATATAATACGTACATCACATAATATGTACACTCAAACAAAATTTAGGTCATTACAGGTATAAACATCTCTATTTTAGGAATGTTATTTTTAAATATTGTTTTGTAAAAAAAATATCAATATGAGATATTTTATGATTAAATAAGAATAACCTCTTATTTAAAGAAATAAATTTTAGTTTCCACAATTAAAAAGTTTTAATGATAAAAAATAGAACCAAATAAAACTAAATTGATGAAATTTGAGGATCTAAGAAATTTAACAGTCAAAAAATCATAAAAATAGATTTTGGCTATAGAAAACGTTTAAAAAATCAGTTTATTGAAACATGATAGTTACTTCAAAAATTACTTTTGTCACATAAACAGAGAAATGAAAAATCGCTAAAAATAGAGTGGTGAAAATTTCAGTTGCACTGCAATCCGAGTGAATGATTAAAAAAAAATTACCTTTAAATTTTTATAGCAGTATTTGTATTTATATTAATTTCAGTTAATAAGACACTTTTTTGAAAAATAACATTACACTTAAAAATTATCGAAAATCTTGTTTTGTGAATCGAATTTTCTTTTTATTTTACTGAATCTCTTATACAATGTAAACTATTGAGAGTTTCTCTGAAGAAGCTGTAACATTTGCTTTCTATTGGGTATCTGACCTTAGACTAGAAATAAAAGCAATTTCTAGCCATACCCAATTACAGATGTTTAAATGAACGGTGAATGAGGAATTTTATGTCACTTGGTATTGGAATATGTAGCGCTATTTTTTTTTTTAAATTACGTAAATGAAATTTCATCTCCTCTACCTTCAGCAGATGTAAGTAAACAGTAATTTATCTATATCCCTAAAGAGATATATTTGCATAATATTTGAAATGCTATTTCACTTGTGTTTCTTCGGATGATTGGTTTTATTTTTTTAAAAAAAATTTAATATATTTTGTTTTTAAATACTGGTATTTTAAATCTTCTCAGGAATATATATATATATATATATATATATATATATACAATGCATGTTCTCACTCTATAAAAATGAAAAAGTAGCTATCGAATCTAATTATTTTATTACATGTATATAGTTCAAAATAAATAATTGAAGTCTAACACACTACGAAAGTTCGAAACTTCTCTGTATTTTATGACATTTTAAAATAAAATGAGGAGTATTGCTTTAATGTATTGTGTACTACCATACAGTATTGATTATAAGTAATAGGAACTAATACCACTGTGTCTGTGTACTTTGAGTTAAAAAATATTATTTTCTTACGAATAATAAAGGTAAAAGATTTTTTTTACTGCTCATATTTTATGATATATTTATGATTGTTAGTAGAGAAAATTATTCTCTGCTATTGCACACTAAAATTTTTAAAAGATAAATTGTGTTAACTTATGAAACGAAAACAGATTCCCCAAGACTCTTATTTATAAAATATATAGGAATATAAATGATAGGTACTTAGATTTAACTAAAATACATATATTTATTTTTTTTTTACTTAAAACTATTTATTAATAATTCCTGTTTTTTGTTGCTTCCAAAAGTTTTTAAGCAAACCTGTAAAATTTTGAATCATGTTACATAAATTGATATTCTTTCCATTGTTCTAAATACTTTGGCTTCGAAATGTATTAAAATAAAAATTGTAAAAATATCGATTTACCTGAAGTTGATTTCTAAAAATTCTATACTAAACATATTATAACAACGTTATTATATGTTTAGTATTGAACAACGTTATATTTCATATTATAACAACGTTTATTCTTATCTCACAGATGCTTGTTGTGCCAAATCTTGGATAGTAAGTATAATAATATATGACACATTTAAAATCATGTGTCCTAATACAGTAAAAAACAAAAAACAAAAAATGGACTTTCACTTTTTTCACACATAAGCAGTTCTCTTATGAGACTATCAATAAAAAACTCCGTTAATCTAACACTGACATGCATTCACGTAAGAAATAAAAGTCGATAATCGACATCTAATGCAGAATATTTCGACAAGTTGGATATAAAAGAAAAAGGGATAACTCTTAGAGAATGTTTTAGAATGGGAATTCCTTTAGGCAGTTAACAATTATTACATCTTAAAAAATAGGAAATTGTGAAAAACACAAAAAGAAAAAAACAATGAAGATTCTCAAGCCTCAAGAAAAATAAAGCCATTGCAGTAAAATAAAAGTCAGTGTAAAAGAATTATACAGAGTGTGTATTTGCTTTATTAAGATAATTAGTCTGATAATTAATTTAAGAAGTGTATTCTGCTTTTTGTCCTGCAATTCAAAATTTAGCTATTCAATACACATACTTGGAATATATTTTACTTCCATTTTATTGACAAAAACAATACAAAGGAATCATTTTTCTGATTTTTTTGTTTGTTTGTCTACATGAAATTTACATTTTCGTAAACACTATTTTTATTTTTTCAATTTAGGAAAATATTTGTCGTGTTTTTCTTCTAAAATGTGCCCGAATAAATAGCTATTAATCTGCTTATGGCCGTAACTTTTTGTAATTTGTTAGATGCCTAAGATTTGTTTTTGCATTCTTACTCATTATGCACACAGTTGTTTAAATTTCTGATACTTCTTATTTACAAATTACTTTTGAACCACATTAAAAGAATTTTAAAAGGAAATTGCAAGCAGAATGTTATTTATTATAGTTTATAGATGAGTAACTAATCTTTACTGAAGTTGTCAATTGTCTTAGGGTTTTTTTTATGTTATGGTAGTATCTTAAATAAAGCCTGTAAGTCAAAAGACTAATAAATTGTTTATACCATTACATCATTCCAATCATAGATTGATCCATGCCTTTAATCAAGAATGTCGATTTCATAAAGCAATAGTTGAGCTTGAAACTATTGATTATTTTCTGATGGATGAGCTGTAATACAAAAATTAGATTTAGTGGAATAAATTCTCCACGATTTGATTGAAAAGTTCGGTGAATTTGACTTGAATAGTGCAGTTATTATGCACAATATGTTCGATTTACGATTCTTCAGCAAAAATGCCGACCCAAATGTCCTTTAAAATAAATATAAAATTAAAAAAATCAGTTGAAAAAAAATGAACGCAAATGAAAAACTCTTGAAATTGAGTTTTCAAAAAAAGAGATTCGTCAAAATGTTAATCTGTAAAGGGAAACTGAAATTATCATTGACTCTGTGGGACCACGTTGGACAGAAGCCACTTCTTTGTAAATCAGAGGTCAGCAAAAATTCCAGATGATAAAAATAAATGGAAATGAAATGTGCATGAAAATAAGTTCTCAAAAAAGAAAGTTCTCAAAGTTTTAATTCGTAAATACAATAAAATAAAATAAAATTATTACTGTCTCGTTCATAAATTCATGAGTGTTCACTAATAAGAAATTTACAAGAAAAACATTTATAATAACACAAAATAGACAAGAAAAACATTTATAAATTTCATGAACTTTAAAACTTTATTTTAATATATCGTTTTAATACTTTAGGAATTTAATTAAATTAGGACATAAAGCAGAAATTTTAGAATATTTTTATTAAACCCATATTATAAAACTTAAATTAGGGATATAAATCTATGAATTTCGTTTTATCTAATTATTAACTTGTTAATTCATACACATATTGGTTGATATGTATTTCATTAACCATTATTGAAAACCAAAACGTGAAATACTAACTTCTAAATTTTTTAAAAAAGATAACATATTTGATTAATATAATTTTCCTCTAACCGCTACAAATTTTGATAGTTGAATTTTATGTTTTCAGTAAGTTAAATAGATGTTGATCATGCATTTTATTTTTGATAAACACTAAAAAAAAGATCACCAAACCAGCAAAATGACAATAAGCTAAGTGTAAACATAAAAAATATTTGATTATATCCTAAGATACGCAATTTATGTTCTCATATTAATAAATGAAATTAAGCTTGTTGAAGTTAAATATAGTAAATGGTAGAAGAACATTAAAAATATGGTTTCAAAGACTAAATACAAGGAATAAAAAAATAATAATTTGTTTTAACTGTTCAGATATTGAGGAAAATCAAACTTTTTTACAGCTTCCTCTTTCTACATTCTTACAATTCTACTCACTTGCATAAGAATTTGTTTCTACAATCTGAAGTGGTCTGAAGAACACAGTTGTGAAACATTTCTGAAACCTGTTACATTATACCATCCTGTAAGATTTGTCCTATTTTCGGAGTTCTATTCACGTGACTTTAGAAAGAAAAATCAGAAAAGTCAAACGTACCTATTCCTTAAGACGTTCAGAAAGCAGAAATACTACTGGCCTTTCTTCAACGATGGTTTGGATTCAATCTGAGTCTTCCACGTTTAACTATTTAGTGTTACAATGAACCCAAGTATAACTAAACATGAAATTATTATAAAAATGAAATATTGCGCCGGATGTTTTCACTGGATTGCATTGTTACTTTAAAACTTTGCATTTTATTTTTCTATATCAACATCAAGATATAGTAAAATAATTTAATATTTTCAAAATTACTGGCTTTCTTTAGTCAAAAAGTTTTGCAACAAATAAGAGAATGTAAGTTAATTCCTTAAAAATTTTAAAAGATTTTCTCGATATATTTTTAAGCAAAAATTATTGATTATTTAAATTATTTCCTTAACTGCTGTTTAAAAATGCGTATTTGAAAGCATAAAACAATAAACATAAATGCATAAATTTCCTTAAAGATTATGAAAAAGTATTAATTTTTAAACTGTATCCTTAACTGCCTTTTCAAAAGGAACTTTGCTTGGAAACCATTTAAAAATAACGAATACTTATAAGTAAATGTGTGTTCTTATTAAAGAATAGGGAAATGAGAATTACACATTAGATAATTATAGATAATACATTTCAATAAATAATTGATGATAACATTTCCACAGAAAATATTATTTATTATAATAAATAGATATCAAGCCATCGGTGTTAATTTTTCCTAGTACTTTATTAATAAGTGACCGAACTCGTACCACTTACTTATTAATGAATTAACAATTTACAGAATAATTATATAAAAGTTTTCCAATAATTTCAGACTGCCTAATGATTTGTCAGCATTGTAGCACAATAAAATCAATCTGACTTGTCAACAAAGAATATAATTTTTGTACTTACCTCACTGGAGTAACGGAGAATGAAACGACGGTAATTAAATGAGCATCTTATCAAATCATCACCTTCTTGTAAGCGATGATCAAGTTCATCAGTGTAATCCAGTTGGGCGTAGTACTAATTAATTCTCTTTCAAACATCAACATTGCGGTTGTGAGAAACCTGTCCGATGAATGACGTCCTTGACGCTATACATACTTGCTTGAGAACGAATCAATTAACGTCACAACTTTTTCTTAAACATCTGTTTTTTACTTTTATATGTTATCAACGAAAAACAAAATATTTTTGAAATTTGCTTCAAATTTTTCAGAACATTTTAGAAAGTTAAATCAAAAAAAAAATATCTGTAATAAAAACAAAAATGTTATTATAATATTGTTGCAGCTTGCAAAGTACAAACTTTTTCTATATGTAAATTTTAGTTTGAAAAATGCTTCGAAATTTTAAGACTAGTATTTACATACATTTCTGTTTTAATATTTATTTTTTGAGCTTTTTTAATAATGCTTTTCTTATAAATAATTATTATTTTTCAAAGCATTGCATCTTAGATTTTTTTTTCTTGAAAGTATTGAGCTATTCAATGAAATAGTTTACATTATAAACATTTTTACAATTTACATTTTTAATCATCAGTCAAAGGCATAACAGATGATTTTTATAAATCATGCTTTATAATAATCAATTGAAAATAAAATAGGTATTCACTTAAATACAATCTTTTTTCAAATATATATTTTTTTAACATTTATTTTTATGAAACAGAAATTCCATAAAAAAGTTAAAATATATAAAAATCATTAAATTCCAAACCTTCTCAATATGTGTTATAAAATCCATATAATATAATAGAAAAATATACCTTTATTTTCGTCTCAGCCGAAATGTTGAGCC
>JAPDSC010043519.1:0-10843 GCA_026290005.1 Latrodectus geometricus
ATATATATTGATTTTCTATTTGTTTGTAGAACACTGCACAGTTGGAAAATTTCATTTTATTTATTATACCACACGTAAATGAATTTTTTACCCTAAGTCACAAATAAACTCTAAACACACTTGTAAGAGAATCAAATAGATTTTTTAATCACGATTTTAAATGACATTTACACAAACATAAGAAAAACAACTTATCTATTTCATAAATTATTTGTGCCAATCCGTCTTCTTTCATATATTTTAAAATATTTTGTATGTTCATTGTTTCATGATTTAAAAACATGTTTTTACTCGAATGCTGAAAAAGGAATTTAAAGCCCTAACATTAAAATATTTTTTAAATATTTAATTTTCATGAATGCAGTTACATGATACATTATAATGAATACAAATTTCTATATATTTTTAAAGTAAGCATAGTTTATTTAGAAGATTTTGGATTCATACATATTTAATTAAAATATAATTTGGGATATGTATAGTTATAAATTTTTATGAGATTAATTTCACAAAGTTAGCCTCATAAATATCAATACTAAAAACTACTAATAGTGTTAAGTATTTTTAAAGTAAAAACTTTCATTTTCAAAATCAGTTATTTTCATTAACTTAAAAATAAATAATTAATAATAAATAAATTATAAATTCATTTTTTCTTTAAGTATTATGTTTTTAAAGTAAAATGAATACACTAAAATGGCGTAAAATATAATAAGCAAATCATTCCAGTTCATGTAATGATAGCTAAATACACATAAAGTTTCCTTACAGCAAGAATCATAATTACTCAAAGTATTTCCATTAATTGCAAACGTAGCTAAATAAAGTTTAAAAAATTATATTGAAAAACATTGCCTTAAATGAACAAAGAATAATAAAATCAAACCTTTGAGGTAAATAAATTTGTTTACTAAAATATATACAACTTTATATTAATTAACTTTGCAAGTGTTTTAATACAGCAAAATAAACTAATAATGATCTAATGTATTGAAAACATTTTCCAGATTTAATTATGTTGCATTATTTAATGATTTAAAAAAAAATTCCTAGTTATTGATATAAATGATACGATAAAATATTATTTTTGCAAATAAATTTTCATCTTATTAACACAAGTTGTTTGATTACATAAATATTGCAATCTTTTTAAAATTTTAAATAATATAATGTAGTTTGCTAATTCATTTATCAAGCACCAAAATCAGTAGTTGTTTATTTGTTGAAATTCTTTGAATGACATTTCTATTTTTTATACATAATGCAGTATAAAAAAGATGAACTAATTTTTGCAAGAATATTTTAACTTGCAATAATTTTAAAACATAAAGTACAAAGATATATAATTATTTGTATTACGAACAAATGCATCTAAGCATTCTGAAAACGTAGCTCAAAATTGTGTTACAAATATGTTGTTATTCTTAAAAAGGAAATCTATATATTATATCATGAGTATTCGGAATTATCAATATTAAATTTTAAATTTGAGTTCAATTAAGGAATTTAATAAAGACGCAGACAAAAATAACTTGTACCACAAACATTTAAATATTGATTAAATAACATAAATCATTTTAGCAATTAAATTATAATAAAAATGTAAGTTTAAATTTAAATTCACGAAATGATTGAGCATTTTAAAATTAAAAGACATAATTTCTTATTGGAAATGCCAGACCTCAGCATTAATTACTTCAAATTGAGATTTGAAATGAAATTCATAAATATATTTAACATCTAATTCAACAAAGTCAGCAGAGTTTGGTATAAACTCAGTTCAACAACCTCTTATTTGAAATGTAATTAAATTATACCTATGGGTTCAATTCTCAACGGAGAATTTATTCTCACATTTAAATATAATCAATTTCAATGATGCTAATTTAATTTCTCGGTGCCATCCTAAAGATAAATGCAGTTATCATCATCATAATTATGTATATTTTAAGTTAATCTTCAAAATTCTTCAACATTCTTCTAGCCCCGGATTTTCTTTTATCCTTTAATAAGGTCTGTAAAATTAAAGAAAAAAGAGTTAGACCTAAGCCCGTCACAAACGAAAAATCTTGTAAACTATTGTATAATATAGTATAAAATTCTTTTTTTCAAATTTTTCATTGTGTAACATTTCTTGGCAACACTAAAGTATTTAAATTGTAATTAGATTATAATTGCATTGTAAAAAAATGCTTGAAAAAGTGAATTTACAAAAACTATTAGATTGGTACTTTATAAAAATATGGTACACAATTAAATTAAATTAATTTAGCAACTATTTGATGATTAATTATAGGGGATTGAATATCTATAGGGGTATTTTATGAGGAAAAATTATAATTCTGATTGATTCATGCATTTTAAATTACAATGTTTTTGTAAACACAATTTTCGAATGTCAAATATTTATCAATTCATCATATTTATGTTCTTTAAAAGTTATTGAGTTATTAAAAATATCGTTTTTACCCTCCCCTTTAACAAAATGACCCATAAAAATTGTTATTCTAGTTATAATTAGTGTTTATAGGGTAATACTTCCACAATTATATATATTCGTACCAAATTTTAGTTAAAATAATTTTAGAGGATTTTATTGAAAAACTAATTTTTTACAAGATATTTACTTTTTCTCATGCTGGAAACTAGAGAAAATTATAAAGAAATTTTTCCTTATAAATTTCTAAAAAAAAAAAAAAAGATAAAAGTAAATGGAATTTTACGCATATCAGCGTTAAAAATAAAACTAAGGAAAATTATGATCGCTTTTATACGATATTTTTTAATGTTTAATATGTCAAACTGATAGATGAAAATTTTATAAAATTGTCAATATTTGTTTTCTAAATTTGTAATAAAATCCACGTAAAAATTGCATTTACTTTTGCATGATATTCAGCAAATTTCATTGGAACTCATCGTTTATGATATCAATGTCCTTTAAAGTGAAAAGTAAATTCTTATCTTTAAAGGAACTTAAAATTGAAAATTTTGTATATAACTACATTTAGATCGATATGTCTTGAATCACAAATATATCGCGAATAAAATCATTTTCAAAAACCAGTATTTCTTATTGTATTTAAATGGATGAACGTTATTTCAAGATTTAAAATGACACAAAGTAATTCCAAAATTTATAATTGAAGCAAAAGAGTATTTGAATTAGGCCTCTCAAATTTTATAAACTCTCTATAATGTACGTTTTATAAAATACATTAGAAACAAATGGATATTAAACCATAATTTAAATTTAATGCCTTTATATGTTAACAATTCTAAAATAAATATTCTCCCCATAAAAAGCTAAACTATATTTAATTAAAAAATAACTTGATAAATTACACAAAATTAATCTATTTTTTTAATTCATTGATTTATGAATTACTTTAATTATATCGATAGATACAGTATTTATGAGTTTCTAAGATGGGAATTTATTTGAATGTTTCATATATATTCTGTGTAAGGGATAGAATATCAATAATTTATGTTTCGTGCAACTGTAAACTTGTTTAGGTTCTTCAATGCTAAATGAACATTCAGTGAATGTCTAATTTTATTAAAAAAATATATTCCTAATTGTATGTATTTGAGAATTTAAGTTCTCATAAAAAGCTATAACGTAAAAGGTTATCGAATATGTTATACTGTAATAAAAATAAATTTCTAGTATTTCATTATGGATGAAAGTGTGCACTCAAAAATTCAAATGTGTTAAATTTTAAAGACATATGTAAAAAAATCTATGGATTTCTTATGTATTTTTTTATTAATTCAGGCATCAACATCTCCACTTTAAACATAAATTGCTTTAAAATTATCCGTTTCAGTAAATCAATTTTTATGAAATAAAATAGAATATTTTTGATTACTGATAATTGGGACATGATTAAAATTAGCTCTAAACTTCAAAGCAATGTAGTCTTAATAATTATTTTAGAGTTGAAATATGTGTAAAATATTCAAAAAGTAAATAAAATGAAGTTTAGTAGAAAGAAAACACTAATCATAGAAATTTTTTGTTCAAAATTAAGTATTTATTTATATTAACGGTTAAATATTTTTCTGAAATTTAAATATTAGGAAATTATGCATTACAAATATTGAAGAACTATACAATACAAGATAAAAGCAACAATCATAAAAGCATAAATCAAAACATTCGCTATTGATAGGGCTAGTGTTTTTCAGATATGAATCTGTAAATTATTTATTTTCCTGCTATGTTACCTATAAATTTAAGAAAATGATTTTTAAGATATGATTTAAAATGATCTGTTAACATGAAAATTATATTTCAATATGTAGGACAAAAATTATTCCATTTAAATATTTATTAGTTTTCCTTACTTTTCAAATAAAGATATTAAATTCAACTTTCAGGTTCAAACTTTATTGAACTTTATTAAAATAAGTAAGTTTATTTTACGTGTTTTGGAAACACGTATTATAGCATTCTCTTCATCATTTTTTTCAAAAAATGAGTTTCAACTTTTTACACATAAAATATGAAATTAATTTTCTGTTTTAAATTTTATGCATAAATATTTTTATATTAAAAGAATGTAAAAAAATAGAATGAATCATTTGCAATAGTATAATTTTTTAATGGACACTTATCCTATGTGCTGAGGAATAAGATTTACAAAATATTTACATACATAAATGAATTTGTTTCACAATTTGTAGATTGAAAAAAATAAGAAGTTACTTAAATAACTTTTATTATTTTTGAAAAAATTACGAATAACGTCCTAAAAATAGAAATAAACAAAATAAAAAAAATATCATTTATGTGAGATATATATAAATTTTTAAATTATATATACCTCACAAAAATAATATCATGACATTCTTCTGCAAATTAACGTTTTTCCTAAAATATATTTGATGCTAAAAATTAATTCAGGATTTTTGAAAAATAGGCTTTTTTTATTTTTTTCTTTTGCTGCATTATTCGTTACTTTGATTTCACATAATATTTCAATTTTAAAAATTGCATTCAATTAACAATTATACAGAAATTTTTTATGTATCTATTTTACTGATGTTTTTGTGCAAAAATTTGTAGACTTTTTATTTTGCTTGATAATTTTTTAAATAAAGAAATGAAGTAGATAATAACGTGCCATCTAATAATTTAAGAAAATAAAAAGCTCATTAAAATAAAACGGAAAGTTTCTGCTAAATATTTCGTCAAGAAATATATGGTAGCATACATAAAAATAGTTTTTTTTTCTAGGGTATATTCTAAAAATGAATTACAATTAACTTTTAATGATTACTTCAGATGAAACTTTTACTCCGTTTTAATCACTTTATTTTTTATTCCGAAGTTTTCAGTTTAATGCTATTATAAGATAAATTAAACTTTTTTAGCTTGTAAATTACTTTTATTTTTGTTCTTGTCTCTATTAACTTTTTATGAACCAAAATATCTAGGGATAATAATTTTTTATAATAAGAACAAAAGAATGAGCGCAAAAAACAAAACCAAATTTTAATTCTCTAATTACTCTAAGTTATTCTCAAATTCTTTATCTTTCCTGTTATTAAACCTTTCTGCCGCTAGAGGTCACTCTGTCAACTATTCCTTTAAGTAGTTCTCCTGAAATCGGGAGATGGAAGCAGTGGATGAAGTGGAGAAATACTGCGCATGTGTATTCGATACCGTCTTCGTGTTTGGGGGTAGAGGAGGTGTTGACAGCATAACGAAAGTATCGTTCCGCCTATACCAGTAGGACTCGTAAAGTTCAAGTTTGAGTCTCGCCTGTCACTAAAAGCATGGGAAAAGTTAACTTTTGCATCTTGAAAAAGATATGATAATTTTCTTTCACTGAAACGTTAATATAAATCTGATTCATTTAAAAACTATAATAAGAGTAAAATAATTACAGTCACATGGTCTACTTGTTGTCGTTTCTACCTGTGTTGCTCGAAACGTGGATATTTAGCCAAATTATAAAAAAAGAACAAAAATAATTTATAAAAGATATGTTCACTTATACAAGCAAGATATAATTTTTTTGGAAAAAAAGAAGAATTTTTAAAAGTGAATTTGGCTACACTTGTGACAATATATTTACAAAATAATACGTTTTTCAGGCAGTTTATAAATATGTGATTCTTTTTCTTATTCATACTATTCTTAAATATAATGTGACATAATTAAAATTATTTCATAAAAATATGATCGTAAGAGGGTTTTAATTTTTTCCAGTTTTTGCCAGGAAATTCCAAAGCAAAAACTACTGAAAATATGTGCTTTAACTTCAAGAACTCATTTTTTATTAATGACAGTCAGGTGAAATACTTATCTAATGATACGTTTATTCACGCAGGAAATTCAATAGAATCCAATATGCATTTATATGAATATAATTTAAATTTTTAATATGAGGTATATAAGAACAACCGCAGTTTTATTAGCAGTATCATATATATGGTGTCCACTGACTTTCGGTTGTTACCAATTTCCTGCAGATGTAAAGGACCCTTGCATGGACAAAGAGTGTCATTTTGGATCCAAGTGCAGGCCGTCACTGGATGGACGATCAGCTGAATGCTTGTGTCCGGAGAAATGTGCTACTTATGGGGACAGTCGTGGTTCACGGCCAGTGTGTGGCAGTGATGGCAGGGATTATCCAAATGTGTGTGAATTGGAAAGGACTGCTTGTAAGCAGATGAGAGAGATATCTATAAAGTACCAAGGTCACTGCGGTAAGTAAAATTTTCATTGATGTTTTCTTTCTCAGAGTAATATGTTATGAATTTTCTTTACTGTTTCATTTACCACCTATTAATATTTTCAATTATAATACCTTAAATTGACAAAATTAAAAGAAAAAAATGTTTATTTTTAAGTTATTAAATAATTTTTTACAAGCAGTTTTTAAATATGAATTATTATTAGGACTTTTTACGATCATTTAATGGAAAATAATTTGCCCCAACTTAGGTGAGAAAGAATAACAGTTGTGAACTATGTCTACTTCTTGCTTAATTATGTAGTTACCGTAATTATTCGAAAACAAAGTTTTTAATTATTTTTAGATTATACCATGTCTTCAGAAGTGCTAAATTTTAGAAGACCTGTAATATATAAAATGCTATTTAAAAAAGTGCGATAAATAATACAATTCATCGAGTATAATCAAAATATTTTCATTTACATTGTAAATATAATCTAAATATTACGTTGTAAGCATTTAAAAAGAAAGTTGAAGGGAAAATAATATATTATATTATTTGACCAACTAGAACCATTTTATAATATCACTTATGTAAAAGATTTACATCAGCAAAGAATAGAAATTTCAATTTATGCAATACGATATTACTCTTCAAGTGTTTTAAATTATATATAATACTCTATATTTAAATTATAAATACATTCTTTATAAGATATATAAGAAATTCCTTTGAGAAAAGGGTAAAAAGAAACTTATGACCGCTTCATATTATATTGTTTCATAAAATTTGGCTTTTAGATAATGCATTGAATATCATCTATTTTTAATATTCCTTTACAATTTATTTTAAGGGAAAAAACTACATCACTAACATATACAAAACCCTTAATATTTAAAAAAAAATAGGTTTTTAAGTTATATTAATTCAATATTTTGAAACTGGAATGAATTTTTAGGAAGTTTCCTTTCCTATTCAATAATAACTTAATTTGTTTTGCTGTTCTTTACGTTTTGATAACTGAAATATTATTGTGCCAAAATCAAAATTGAGAACAGATGTGTGCAAAACACTTTCATACACATTCAATGTGCAAACGTTCTGCAAATAAATTCATCTAAAAACTATATATATTAATATTTTCACTCTGTAGAATACAGCATAACATAAAGGATATCAAAAATTTGAAACAATTTTATGTAAGTTTTATAAGAGTTGCATTCATAAATAAAGAATATACTATTATTGTAACTTACACACACAAACACAACTAATTGCTTATTCAGATAATGAACAAGCAAATGTAAAATTTAATATTAATACATATATTAACTTCCTCCTGTTAGGTATTTCTGAAAAAAAAACTAGTTGTTATCTTCTGTTCGCACAAACACATATCATGTCATATTTATGCTCAAAAATGCTTTTTAATAAGTATATTATCTATAATATCAATTTTAAATATTGACTACATATATTGCAAAATTTGTATGTAGTTTAATAAGAACTCATTAATTTGGAAAAGTTACAAGTTAATGAAACAAAAAATTAAAAACAATCATTATTTAAAATAATTGCTAGCAAAGGAAAATTATTTTTACTTAAAATAAATTAATGTGCAAATTCAAAACCAATTTAATTTTTCATTTGCAAACAAGTAAAACTAATTTAAGTATTCTTACCTTTCTTAAGTTTGTCTTTGAGACATCATTAATTTTTTGAAATTATTCTTATATTTTGAGAATTAAATGAGAGTGTATAATTAATGGCGTCCATTTTTCTCCGTACATTTTTTGCTCTCTTAAAATCAGTTTATTATTTATTTTACAAAGCTCGTTATGTATTTCGAGTCACAATTAAATTCCCTTTAACAAGTCACTTTTACTCTAATATTTAATGACTTTGTATAGTGATAAAATAATTTAAGTTTACTTGCTTTATACAAAATTTATTCATGGAGTAATATTATCATCAGTGATATTTATGGCGTACCAAAACTGAATATATTGAGTTTGAATGCAATTATAGTATTTATTATTTTTGACTTATAATCCATTTTAAGTATATTTAGACAACAAGTAATGATTCCAAAAGTAAAATTTTAAGATCAAATCATTTTTCTTTAATGCTTATATATTGTTAATCATAAACTAATTATATTACGAAAGATGATTAATTAAAGTTATTAATTAATTTTACTCGATACTATTAATTAGTTTGAGTAATTTAAATTACTTTCAATGATTACAATTATAAGACAAATATTATTTTTTAAGGAAAATAATAATAACTATAAAAAGGAGTTACATATTTACATGCTTGTATTGCTAAAATATAAATTAACGTACATTTTTATGATTAAATTTTAGTTAAATAAACATATATATTAAAATTTATTTTTTTAAAATTTGGTAAAAATCTATCTTTTGAAGTATTGTTATTTTATATAAATCCTAATGATAATAAATTTTTAGATAAACTAGATTTATTCCAATATATTTATATTAAGTAAACTGAAATGAATTACTTATTTTATTATTTTACAATATCCAAATAAAGGAAACAAATATCATGATTTTATAAATAAACAATGAGTTTCAAATTCCAAATTTACTATCTCAAACTAAAAATATTTTTAAAAAACAAATTATTATATAGCATTATTTAGTTTATAATTTTTAATTTTCTAACTGTATAATAAATATAACATGTTTTCTTTTTCAATAAAAATTATAATGAAATAATTAAAATAACGATAATATAATTTTTAAATTTTATAATAATTTCACTCATATGTTTTCTCATGATGATCTCTCTATTGGAAAATATCATGATGTTTCATGACATTTTCCAAGTAGTATCATATCAAAATATTCTTATTTTCAAGTAAGAAGACTATATTTTTTATCTCTGTTTTCCAAATTTCAAAATAATTTATGCAGACAAAGAACTATATTATACGTTAGTGTTCACTAAAAAAGTTATACATTTTTAAAATTCAAACAAAATTATTATTGTAACTCAACTTATCAAATATTGTATTGTAAGTGATTTGTTTTAATATATCTTATTAGTTATTAAAATTAATTTATATTAAATTTACATCACGCAAATTTTTTATTGATATTTCATACTGAAGGCGGATATGATAATTATTTACGATTATGGTTACCAAATTTTGCTATTTATACTAATTCATTATCTGTTCTATCTCAATTTTGAGTTTTCTTTTTTTTCCTTAGATCATACATTGTAAATATTATGAAATTAGTTTTAAATAAAATATGCTTCAGTAAAAAAATTTACAAAGGTTTTTTAATCATAAACAATAAGATAAAAATATAAATAAATATTATTCAAAAAATTTTAAATAAAATCTAAAATATAAATGTTTAATTTATTAGATATATAATTTAGTTTTATTTCTTTTTTATGTATTATAAATTATTTATGAAATTTATTTTTCAGTAGCTATATTCTTAAGGATATTTTTTAAATTATGGCACATAAATTCTACTGCAAAAACTGATAAACCTATAATCATAATATATGAAAAAATATGGTCTACTCATTTGAATGATACAAAAGTAACAGAGAAATTGATAAATGTTTTAAAAATTAATTGTTTAATAAGTATTTGTAAAACAAGTTATAATATTGAGTATAAATGGCAGATATTAGTTTTAGACATAACTTAAATACTTTACACTACAGGAAAGCATATTTACTGCAAAACTAAATGGACTGCATAATGCAAATCATAAATGTTTAATTAATTAATTTAATTATTTAATTAAAATAATAGAAAAATAACTATAAATTCGATATAATATTTGTCAAAAATAATTGAAATATTGGAAATTGTCATAAATGCATGAACAAAAATAATTTTCTCTCACAATTTTTTTATATAGTTATTTCATTGGCAAAAATGCAAAAGCATATAATATTTAAAATATTTGTTTTATTTCAGATACTATATACGTAAAAATGTTTGTAAAAATATTAAAATTCTTTTAAACAATGATAAAGTCTGGAAGTAATCACCTCATAAATTAAATTATATTCTGCTAAAAATTTCTCTCTCTCTCTCTCTCTCTCTCTATATATATATATATATATATATATATATATATATATATATATATAT
>JAPDSC010043519.1:18818-33126 GCA_026290005.1 Latrodectus geometricus
CAAATCTTCAATATAACGTCACTAAAGCTTTTATTTTTAGGGATTCGTAAGGGACATGTCTACAGAAATTAAGTGTTGATTCTTGATTAATTAAGATTAACGAGATATAACGTACAAAATATGTATGGATACCGTGCCAGTGTGCTTGCACCAATACACAAATAAATATACACACTCACTTACACACACACGTATGTATATACTTGGATCAAGAAATAAAAGAGCTTATTTTGTAATCTAAATACACAGAAGACATGAAATGGTTATTTTCATTTACTGAACCATTTCGTACACATGTTTCCGTACACACATAGGTTTATATAATTTGGGTACTTTAAATTTTTTTTTTATTTATTTATTTTTTTTTTACGTATTTTATCTTACTTTTGAGTAATCGGTTTTAAATCAAAATTTTATAATATATGTGAAATCAAAATGATCCAAGTACAAAAATAGTGTAATTTTCTCTTAATAATATTTCCAAAAGATTAGTCAAATACGTTTCGTAAATTATTAACTATCTGAAACATTACTAAAATGTTTGATAAAAAATGTTTTTAAATTTTATGAAATAAATCAATGTTTACAGTCATTGTTTACAATAAAATAAATATTAGATATTAATTAAAAATAGAATGTTTCTAAAGTAAATTCTCAAGTTCTGTCATTAAAATTTTCAAAGATTTATTGTTAAACTCATATCTTTAATTATATAAGTATTCAACTTTTTGAATATCTTATAAATCTAAATTTTAATTCTACAAAAGTATATTTTATAAATACACAATGTGCAAAATTTTAGTTTTCTCAAAATATGTGTTTGTAGACAAATTTATTTGAAAAAAGGGTAACAAATGCTCAACAAAGATATAATGTTTCTGAAATGAATAAAATTTTACAGTTTATTTACGTAAAATGAATAATCCTCTCTCTTTTGTTAATTTTTTTTATCCTTTTCTTAATAAATTTATAAACAAGTTTATGTACTTAGATTTTTTTTTCTTTTAAGTTACTCACTTATTTATTTAAAAGACATTTTCCCTAAAGGCACTTTCACTAAAAATAGATGCACGCTTACTATTTCTGAAACGATTATATATAATAAGTCCATAATTAATTTCGAAAGAATTTTTTTTAAATAGAATTAAGCAAATAATACAACATGAGTTAAAAATAAATGTATATAAATTTTAACTTTTGTTTGTAAGTAATAATTCCCAAATGGTTTTGTAATATATTTTGTTTCCAAAACATTGTTAAATCATTCCAACAAATTAAACTTTAACAAATGAGATTTAACATTCGTATTAAAAGTGCATTATTTGTTTATGGAACTTTATCTTTATCGGGTATATAAATCGTTGATACTATGAATTTGTAGATCCCTTAATTAATTAAACAAGATAGCATATGTCATCTATAAAGTTTCATTCCAAATTATTAAAAAATCATTTGTATTTAATAATAAAACATAACGCATTAATTTAATTTAACTGATTAATTTCTTAGTAAGTTAATTTAAATTTATATAAGTATTTTTTAAATTTTAAAATGTAACCATACAAATGATTTTACATTGTTTATCTAACACTTTGCATATCATCTAACATAAGATATGTAGCTAAATATGATTCATTTATGTTTCAAACTTTATACATCTTTTTACAAAAACAGTTTCTCTATAAATCAAGTTTTGTAAATGAATATACAGCACATTTAATAAGCAATTTCATTTTTAAAAGAAAACGATTCATTTACAGTTGTTTTAAAAACTGTTTTTAGTCAATGCCTATTTATCAACATTTAAAAATATATTTCTTATACTAACAGGTATTCAAAAAATTTTAAAGCATTATCCACAAATTCTAATGATACTGTGTGGTGATTTTAATGCACATAATATATTTTGGAGTTATACAAGAAACGATTCTACTTCTATCGGATATAACATTTTTAATACATAAATACCTACATTTAATGAATCAAGAAATAGGAAATCAAAATTTGCAGAGATCTAACGGAATCTGATTGTTTTACCTCACATAAGGAAATGGCTATTCAATAAATCTAATAAATAACTAGTCAGTAGATAACAAAATAACTTGTTAACTTAAACCTAATATTTGACTAAGTCAACTTGTAATAGTTTACTTCAATTGATGTTATAACTCCTGGCATAATCATCAAACAAATATGAAAACAGACAAAGTTTTAACAAAAAAGTGTTTCGAAAAATTTCCATTTGTTCAACAATACATCAGCTAGTTCATACCACAGATTTAATATATAATAATCATATTTAATATATAATAATGTTATATATTAAATATATATAACATATTAATGTAATACATTATTTAAAATGAAAGAACTAAAACTATAAATTTTTTTAACTTCCGCAATAAGAGTACAAAAAAAAATAAAGAAGACTTACGAAGATGAATGAGATGTATAAAGAATCAAATTGAAAAAGGAATAGTTCAAAAAGAATATATAAAAAAACAAAAGCATTTTCCTAAATACAATCCAAAATGAACAGCTGGATAGAATTTGGTGATAAGACCAATTCACAACTTAGAATGTTGCAAAAAATGGCCACAAATAAAGCTTTCATTTTGACAATATTACATTAAAAGTTTTACCTCATTATTCCGAAAATATTGTTGTAATAATACAATATTTACAAATAACACTATTACCAGCAGATAATTCTTTAACGCATAGTTTAGGTGAGTCAAAAATACGAGATGCAACACAAAATTAGTCAATGTTCCTCATTTACGATGTCAGAACTCCAGAACATTATCCAAATATTTAACAATAAATTCCCGGTATGGACGACATAAACAATAACATCGTCAAGTTCAAATTCCAATCTACCATGTACAGTACTCAATAATTCAAATACATCCCTTATACTGCAATTATTCCTAACAAAATGAAAATAACCCAAATAATATTCTTTCTCAAAAATCAAAAAGAGCGACTGCAAAAAAAATCATATACACCAATGTACATATTGTCAATTGTCATTAAAATTCTATAAAAGCTGATTTTTGACTGCTTAAAACTTTACCGACGCATAAATAACTATTTTTATCCACAATTTGTTTATGATTTGAGTTTCAACGAAACATGCTTTTAATCACAACTGCAACAACAAATTCTCCCACAAATCAAGAAAATAATCTATACAAAATTATAAAAATCTATATGAAATTATAAAGATATATAACAAGTATTAGAATCAATTTGGTGGTCGGAGCTTAGGATAATATTATATCATACAAGATCTCCATCAAATATTCTAAACACATATTGCTTTTTCGAAAATGTAATATTTGTCTCATTTATGCAGATCATCTACAGAAATCAGTAGGCAGCCATACTTTTTTTTATTTTTATTATAAAACAAAAGAACAAAAATGGGAATCCAACACATTTGTGACATCTTTTGCAGAAAACCATGCATTAGCAATAAGTGGTAAAACATAACAAGTGCAGTAAAACAACAGCAACAGATCACAGCATATTCAAAGAACTATACATTTATCTGCAGTTTACTTCAGCACCTGCGAAGTTAGCTATACTTGTTATAGACTAAAGATATAAAACTGAAATCTAATCCAAGAATTCATATCAATAATTAAAGTTTAAGACATACAAAAATATTACTCTACCTCTGCATACAGTTTGATCAAAAATTGTCATTCCTTGCTCTTATCTACTAGAAAATAAAATTTATACAACACAGTAGTATAACAGGTAATGTTTTAGTTCATAATGTTAGTTAAATAACATCGTCATCACCAAAAACAGAAACCATATCCGAAATTCTACCTTAAATGACCAATCAGAAATTTCGTCCAAAATAGCTGACAATTACAATGGTCCAATGCAGTATAAAAGCTGGCAGCTATTTTCCGTGATATTTATGGCTTAACCTACACATTTATTTTCTAATTAATGTATAATGTTTTTTTTTTATCGTTGATTCCCTTTCCAAAATATTTACATAAAATTGACTGAGTAATAACCGATTTTAGTACATGTAACTTTTATGAAGAAACTACTTCTTTCTTATCCCACTGCTCTCGTGCATATACAGCATTATCTGCCTTTTTCAAATGAAATTGAGTTTCATTTGAAAAGGGCTTATAATGCTGCATGGGCATATATTTCATAGATCCGGTACTATCTAAAGGAATCACACCCATGAAAGAAAATAACAGAACTGACATCCTAACTATACACTAAAGTACAAGATCTATGTAGAGAAACTATTTTTTCTCCTTTAATAGTAGATTACTCAACAGATGTAAAAATTAATTATTATAAACCTTATTATAACTTTTTAGACCTATAAGTGATGACAGTATTAATTATGTATTGAAAATATTTTCTTGTATTAATACTTCTTATATCGCTATTAAACGTTTTATTATAAACTTTTACTTAACTTAATATTTGCTTTTAATGCAATATACTCTTATAATGAATGTTTCTATTTCAAAATTACACACTTACATTTATTATGTAAATATTTAAAATTAATAATATATAAGTTTTTCAAAATTATAACTTTAAATGCATTTTGATTATAATCTTATTCTGCAATGGGATAGACATAGCAAGCTCAGTAAATATATATTAAATTTAATGAATTGTGGTTGCCATGTTTAATTCAAAGGTACAATCTTGGGATCTCCCACACTAGTTTATACTCGTACAGTTGTCTTAAAATGCTTTACAAAATAAAATGTTTTTTGTTGCTTAACTATGTTGATTAAATACACTACTGGCCATTAAAATTGCTACACCAAGAAGGCGACATGCTAGAGACGTGAAATTTATACGAAAGGAAGAAGGTGCTGTGATATGCAAATGATTAGCTTTTCAGCGCATTCAGACAAAGCAAGCACCAGTAGCGATACCTACATTGTGTTTAAATGAGGAAATTGTTCAGCCGGTTCGTCACACACAAATTGCATTTGAACGATGTTGCCTGGTGAAAAGTTGTTGTGATGCCTCGTGTAAGAAGGAGAAATGCGTACCAGCATGTTTCTGACTTTGATAAAGGTCAAATTGTAGCGTACCGGGATTGCGATTTATCTTATAGCAGTATTGCTGCTCGCGTCGGTCGAGATCCAATGACTGTTAGCAGAATATGGAATCGATGGATTCAGGACGGTAATACGGAACGCCATGCGGGATCTCAACGGCCACCTATCACTAGAAGCCGAGAAGACAGGCATATTATCCGCATGGCCGTAATGGATCGTGCAACCACGTCACGAGCCGTGAGTCAAGAAACGGGGTTGTTTAAAAGACAACAAGTGTCTGCACGAACAGTTTGGCGACGTTTGCAGCAGCATGGACTCTCAGCTCTGAGACCATGGCTGTGGCTTCCCTTGACGCTGCGTCATAGACAAGAGCGCCTTCAATGGTGTGATCAACGACGAATCTGGGCACACGAATGGTGAGACGTCATCTTTTCAGATGAATCCAGGTTCTGTGTACAGCATCATGATGGCCGCATCCGTGTTTAGCGGCATCGTGGTGAAGGCACACTGGCAGCGTGCATTCGTCATCATCATACTGGCCCATCACCTGGCGTGATGGTATGGGGTGCCATTGGATACACTTCTCGGTCACCTCTTGTTTGCATTGACGGTGCTTTGAACAGTGTACGTACATTTCAGGTGTGTTACGACCCATGGCTCTACCCTTTATTCGTGACCTGCGAAATCCTACGTTTCAGCAGGATAATGCCCGACTGCATGTTGCCGGTATTGTACGGACTTTACTTGATACGGAACATGTTCGACTGTTGCCCTGGCCAGCACGTTCTCCAGATCTTTCACCAACAGAATACGTCTGGTCAATGGTTGCCAAGTGACTGGCTCGTCACCAAACGCCAGTCACTACGGTTGATGAACTGTGGCATCGTGTTGAAGCTGCATGGGCATCTGTACCTGTTCATGCAATCCAATCTCTGTTTGACTCAATGCCCAGTCGTATAACTGCTGTTATTACTGCCCGAGTTGGTTGTTCTGGGTACTGATTTCTCAGGATCTATCCAGCCAAATTTTTTGAAAATTTAATCACTTGTTTTTTCTAGTATAATATATTTGTCCAATAAATATCATTTTATTATCTGCATTTCTTCCTGGTGTAGCAATTTTAATGGCCAGTAGTGTAGTTCACTTATAACAACAAACATTTCCCATAAAATGTGAATATTGTTGGAACTGGCAACTGAAGGCACACAAACAAATAAAACTTGATTTATTTATAAAGCTCTTGTGAATTCATGATGAAATGAAATGAGAGATTCATGGAAACATATGAAACAGAACAAAAGAGGTGGAACAAGAATACAAATCATGATTATAACTGACTTACACCAGATATTACCCGTACAATAATTGAACAGCACGTTGTTGGTATTATAGTTAATACACAACTCCCATATGAAGAAATGCAGTCCGTGCAATGACGAGGCAAGTTGAGGGTCCATTAGCAATGAATCAGTCACAGCCTAAAAGTGTTAGTGTGTGGTTTCGAGTTACTCGACAACTGCCACCTGTGTATGCCCGCTTTCCAGGTGTCTGATAATTCTATCTCGTAAAACTCCATCCACATGGGTCTTCTGTGTCATATTTATATGATCAT
Source organism: Latrodectus geometricus (assembly GCA_026290005.1). Classification (NCBI taxonomy): domain Eukaryota; kingdom Metazoa; phylum Arthropoda; class Arachnida; order Araneae; family Theridiidae; genus Latrodectus; species Latrodectus geometricus. Next base: position 25,494 of record JAPDSC010043519.1, read on the forward strand.
GGTACTTAGATCCACACACTTTTCATTCTGTACCACAATTACCTAAATACCCTTCTGTTACGCTCTCGTCACTGGGACGTACTCTACTCATCATCAATACGTTCATTTTTTTATTTTGCGTTTTATTTTTAAATGTGAATCGGTTTATATCCTTCATTTATAGTAGCATAATTGAAATTTATGTCTAGATAAATTTAAAAGTAATATGAATCTTGAAAAATGGAAGATAGATTATATATTATAAAATAAAAGGGAATACTAATTAAAGAAATGGTTAATATAACGTGAATAAAAATAAAAAGAAACTGCTCACTACAGTCAAAAAGAATTAGCATATTTGTTTTTCGTAGAGATTAATTACGTTAATTTAATTAATTTTAATAATAAATTTCCTTTTAACTGCAAAGAATTATATGAATATTGACATGAATAAAGACAACAATTTTAAAATCATTATTTTTCTAGAAAATTTAATGTTATATTAACTTTTGTTATTAAAATAAATGCAATAAATGCAACATGTATAGAGAAATCACATTTTTTCCCATTTTCTTTCTGAAAAAAATTCTATAGAAATTGAAGAAGCATTTGGATCTTGTGCGTTGTTGAGCTGATACATCCACCTAGCGAAATTTCGGAATAAACTATTTCGTATTTAATCTCCCGAGAGATCTGTTCGAATCGAGGATCAGAGAATAATTTCCAATCTATATGAAACACAGATTCCACTTCAAACTGTAAGTCGAATCTCGAAAGGAAACGTGATGACAAATAAAGAAGAATTGCAATTTTTCCATTTGTATGCTTGTCTCAATAGATTGGTGACAGGAATAACAAAATAGAAACAGGAAGAATACAGCGAAATCTCTTGCCTTTCTCATTCATTCTGTTGAATTTTATACTCTCAGAGTACTGGCTTGTTCTTAGGCGTCCAGCTGAAAATGAATGTCGAGAGTAAAATATGCTACTTGATATGCTTTGACAACAAAATCAAGATTTTATTAAAATTATTTTTGCGCTGTAACATTCCAGATAATACTTTAAGTTTGAAATTTTGATTTGAAATAGAACTTACGTTTGAAAAGTATTTGTTCTATCCTTTGCATTATGACAGATTCTTGACTGAATATATTTATTTGATTCAGTATTTAGAACTTCATATAGAGGACAACAAGATTTAATTCATAAGCATAAATAGTATAAATATTATATACAGAGTCTCGAAATTATGGGAAATTAATAGTTACAAATATTTAGAAATATTGATTTAAAAATAAAATGTTTGCTACGGAGATATAGAAGAAATTAAATGCTTACTTGAAATCTTTCAAAAATTTGTTATTTAATAATGATTTAATTATTATAAATAACTGATTTTTGATGGATTCCAAAAATAAAACACATAATGTATCATTTTTGGCATAAAAATATTTTTAACATGTTACCTAGTTTATCTTAGGTAATTTATTTATTGAAAAAAACGTTTTACTCATTATACTTTTCCTATGACACTTGCACTCACACTTATCTTAATATAATTATACCTTTTTAAATGATAAAGCAGTTACATAAATAAATTTTATGATCTATAGCCCTATCATTGAAACTGCAACAAGCTATAGTTTTCTATCAAATATTTAATGGAAATATGTCCCAAAATTTATTTCAATTTCATATTAAGAAATTCTGAAGCAAGAAGCAGAACAAAAAGTACATAAACGGATAACCATATTTAAGAAAAATCTCTCGTGCTTTCATACAAATGCTTCTTCGAAGAAAATCATTAACCTATGAATAAGAATAAGGAAATATTTAACCTCTGATTAAGAAATTCATGACTGAAAATGAGATACTTTGAATAAATTAGATTGCATACCATAATGCATGTCACTTATCAAGAAAGGAAATTTAAATGAATTAAAGTAAAATATTTTACTTACTGAAACGCACACACACACACACACACATACAAATTTTTTATCTAAAATACTCTAATTTTTAATATTAAATAATTTGCTTATGTAAAATTTTTAAAATTAATGATGTAATTTATTTGTTGATAATTCAAATTGCAATAAATAATAAAACCTTTCCACATATGGGAAAACAGCCTAGTAAATTTTTAAAATTAATGATGTAATTAATTTGTTAATAATTCAAATTGCAATAAATAATAAAATCTTTCCACATATGGGAAACCAGCCTAGTATTTAAAAAAATAAAGGCAACAATCTATTCATTTTACATATTTATTCCTGAAAAAGTGTTTGTAATCATTTACTTTTTCCTTCAAAGTAACATTGTTACTTCTTGAATAATCCACGAAAAGAACAAACGCAAAGAGAAGACTATTTAAATATCATAAAACATAAAAACATAAGAATATATATATATATATATATTAGATTAGTTTTATTTAAATTTTTGCTTAAACAATTTGTGTTAATTTATTTAAGAAAAAAATTAAATTATTTAATTTAAATTATTAATATATTTAATGGATCCGATATTTATTGCAAGCTATTTTAAATTAATATTTTTTTTCAATTAGTATATATTACATAAGGTAAAATATGGAAAGTACTTTCATGTCTATTAAATATATCTTAAAAAGTATTTATCTTTCTTAATTTCACTATAAACATTGATCTTTAAAAATTAAATTTTATTATAGTTCATAGAAGATATCATAACAGACTTTTTTTCGTAGTATAATATTATACATACAAAATTAAGAACATTTAAATTTTATTCCAACTTATTAATTATTATGATTTTCTTTTTTTGATTTTTTTGGTTAGTTATACAAAATTAATAGTTATAAAAATCAAAATTTATAGAATAATATATTTATTCTTATCATTGAAAAATGTTTTAGGAATGATTCGACCATTTCATAGAACAAATATATGTTTCATAAAACCACTAGACAGGTCAGTTAAAGTGGATAGTAGAAGGAAAAAAAAACATACTTTAATTAGTTACTGTACTATAAAATATCTAATTATAGAATAGACCCCCATTAAATGAAAAATAAATAATAGAAAAGTTAATTTGCAATTTTTCATACGTATTTAAAATCTCTTGAAAATGAAATTTTTAATTTTCGGTTGATTAATTGTTAAATAGTAAGGGTAAGCAATAGAAACTTTAGTCTCACATAAAATATATCAAAAATTATGTCATTTGGGCAATAAAATATATTAAAATATATATTTTCCTGCAAAATAAAATATCCTATTTCCTGATCTTCAAGGATATAATAATGTTGAAATATATTTTTACATTGTTGTTTCAGAATTTTTATTTCCTCTTTCAAAGTTAATAAATTTCCACGCTTAAGTGCAGCATCATTTCCCTTTGTCTTACACGTTCATGTAATAAAAGTTAAAACTTATTTTTAAATCTTTATAATGTATAGGCTGGTCTCTCGTTTCTTCTGAAATAATTGCTTCAAAATAGAATGTAAAATTATTTTTTAATAATGCAAAATATGCTAACAATAAATCATACACACATCATCATTGCAAATGTGCTAGAAGTAGTCCAAAAAAACTTTCAGGTGCCGTAATTCATACTTAAGTTATCGTTATTATATAAAATACCTTTTAAAATCATATAATTCATTAATTTTATAAGTATAAACTAGCTTGTCTAGTTATTCCTTGAAATACATAGTTACTATATGAAACAACCGATTTCACACTTTAACAGTTCACATGATTATATGTAAATGAAGATATTTTAATCGAATATACCATTTAAATGCATGACAGAAATCAATATATTTTATTATGATGGTGAATAATGTGCTAAGGCACTTTTCTTGTTTGCCTATTTTATGTAATCTTTCTACTTAATATTTGCATTATCCTAAGCAATAATATTTCGTTTATTGGAGGACATCAGTATGTATTTATACATTATAATAAACAAAAAATAAAGTGAAGGCTTTTTATCATTGCTTGGTCATTTATTTATCAAATTCAAAAATTTATGTTGCACTTTCTAATAACATATGCTATTCATTTTTCATGTGTAATAGCATACGAAATATTTCTTAACTTCACAAGTATATTATGATGAAGAACTGATAATTTTACGTCGGAACTAAATTATTATTCTGGCTTAAATTTTAACACGGTAAATTAAACAAGAAAATTTAAACCATGTTTTTTTTTATTAAAAAAAATGTCATAAATCTATTTTCTTTTCTCTGTCCCTAAACTTGGAGTTTTCATTACCCTAAACATGAAAATATAAAGAAAAAATTTCAAAATTAATTAACAGTCAAAAAAGTATGTTGCAGTCGGAGAAGCTTATATTTAAAAAGATGAGAAACATCCTTCGAAACCTTTTTGAAATTCATTACGCTCCTATTTTTTGAGATAACATTAATTAAAGAAGTGTATTATACAAGACTTTGGAATGAGTCATGACTACGAGAGGGAGTAAATTTAATAATTCCTCTCTGTATCTAATAACGCCTTCTCTTTCTCTCATTCTCTTGCTTGATGATTAAATTTTCATTTTTTGGATCATTTTGTTTCGAATGAAAACTCACAGACTAAGTATTAATCATTTATTTCAATATTTATTTTTTATACGTACATTTTCTATTCCTTATTTAAACAGAGTCGCAAACTGAATAAATAATTTATTTTGTTATATTAAAATTATTTACTTTAGTATAAATTGAGCATTTAGTTAAATAACTTTTTCAATTTTGAAATGTTCTGAAGACAAATATATTAAAAAAGCAATCTTAAAAATGCTAGATTGATACAAATTTTACTTTGTTTATATTCTTCACAAATTTAACACCAATTCTATGTTTTCTAAATATATATATATATATATATATATATATATATATATATATATATATATAATGTGCGTTCTAATGAATAGTATTTTTTAACAGAAATCTTAAATAACAGAAGTAAATAAATATTTTAATGATTTCCTTTGAATACAAATATTTATACAGATGTTTTCGATAATTAAAGATAGATTAATTTATTTCTGAATTTTTTGTACAACAATAGCAAGCTAATTATTTTTACAAATGATTTCGTCTTTAAGAACATAATTTAATTTTATTTAAAGTAACAGATGGTAAATGTGTATTTTTAACTATTGAACATATTATTATCTTTTTTATTTTAAGAGAGAAATTTAATGCGATAAAATAATTAGGATTTTTAAAATTTCTATAAATTTTCTTAAGATGAAATATTTTTAAAATAAAATATTTAACCTTAGAGGCCTAAATGTAATAAAAAACTTTAATTATAAGCATTCTTTTATGTTTTATGTGTGTGTTGATAATTCGAGTATATATTTTTATTATCAGTTGTGTGTACTAATTTGAATAAATTAAAGTATAGCTTCTTTCACACATATAAAAATGTATTTAAGTAATTTGAATCATTTTAGTATATACATGAAATTTTTTAAAATAATCTGGCAACTGATTGCGCAGATGTAGAAAATGATTTCCATTTGTTCGAAAAATGTTCTGTTCTTTTTCTGACACTAGCTTTACCCTGTAAGTACAAATTATTTCATTTTATTTTTGAAATAATTTTGTTTATCAATATTTATGTTAAAATATTGAAACTATACCAAAGTTATTTTACAGGTTATCACATAATGTATATTTGTTACCTTATTGCCTGAAACAAATTAATATTTGTAAGTATCTATGCAAAAAAAATTTTATTGCTTTTTTTACATTTACAATTTTTTTTCTTCCAGTTGATACAAAATTTACAGAATTTTGTGTGTTAAATATGTAAAATTGTGGTGTATTAGAATCCTATGCAAAACAATAGGGGACCACATATTGTCGTTAAGATTAAGTACTGATATAGATTTTTTTTCACAACGCCTTGATAATTTTTCTTCAATATTAGGTTAAAATTATAAAAAGAACACTAAAAAACTACATTGATAATAAACTATATCCCTGCAGTGTCTTTTATCAAAATAAAATAAGTACTAATTTCGTGGCATTGAATATTGCTAAAAGTACTTGTCTTAAATTACCGTTAATTTTTTTAAAGTTTTTTTTCGAATACAAGGCAGCAAGAAAAACTATTCATACACTTACTATATTAATTTTAGAATATTGATTTCTTTTTCTGTATGGTTTTTTTGTTCGTAAGCAGTTAATAAATCAAAATCAATTGATACTAAAAGGAATAAACATATTCTTTTATTATAAGGTTTCATGAAAATAAACTATTTAAAATGATTTTAATAAAAATAAACTATTTAAAATTATGTCATGCTTAAACTATTTTAAATTATTGTAATAATTTATAAAATGGGTAATTTTTTTCTGCAAATACTTAGAGATATTTATGGTCTGAGATTATTTTCAAAAAAGAAGAAACTCATAAAGTTTAAAAGGAACAAACTGCAAATTAATTGTTAAATTATTGAAATTCTTAAGCATTCATATTCCCAACTATAATGTTCTGATAGAAGTTATTTTTAGTTAAATAATATTCTAAAAAACTATTTTGCAAAAGAAATAAGTAAATTTAAGAATATTTTATTATATATTGAATATTAAAGCATTATATAAAGGAACAAAGTACGTTTGATAAAACACTTTTAATTTTATCAAAAGGTAAATTTTTATATATGTTTTTATTATATTATAACATTAATGATAAAAATTTTAGTTTAACTTTAAGTCCGTTAAAATACTTGAAAGTCAAATTATTAAAGTGTTCTACAACAAACCTATTCTTAATTTCAGAAAATATATTCAGTAGAAATTCAACACAAAATAAAAACAATTAAGTTCCGAAAATTCACTTTCTCTCTTGAAATTTCTGAAAAACTTATTGTAAGGTGTATGTAAAAACACTTAGGGATAAAACGGATCAACTAAGATAAACTTATATTCGATATATATATATTTAATTTAAAATATTATATTCATCATATTATCATCCCTTATTATATTTGAAACATATTTCTTCATTTTTAAATAAAAAATATTTAGATTAGAACATCTAAAATTAATTAATTTATTCAAAAATGCAAGTTAACTAAGAAGGTTTACTTTAAAATGCATACATACAACGAAAACAATCGCAGCTTAATAGAAAGTTATACAACTGGTAAAAACTTCACATTTAAGAAATAGATTTCAATTAATTAAAATCTATAACAAGTTATAAATATGGATCACATTAAGGCTTATACATGTTTAAAATTTAAAGCTGGCATAATAATATCATGTTTTTGTTCTTGAATATTATTTAATTAAGTAAGTATTGAAATGAATTCTAGAATTAGCAGAAAACTAACTTTTTATTTAAGAAACATATTTCAATTAATTAAAACCTATACATTTCATTTAAAGTTTATTTGATTCCATTTCTGAATATTTAATTGAAAATGTAATATGAAGCAATGCATTTGTAAATAGATTAAATGGATTTAAATTTTTTTTTCATTAGACGATAATATCTTTGACACTTTTAACTACACTACAAATTTAATTAATATTAAAGGTAGACCTTTTAGTTTATACATCAGAAATCTATTTAAAATATGATAAATCCGTGTAATTTTAAATTTCTAGGAAATGTTCATATATATATATATATAT
>JAPDSC010043529.1:0-17733 GCA_026290005.1 Latrodectus geometricus
GCCAAACAGAAAAAACAAATTAAAGAACAAAAACAAGTGTCAATATCATAGCCTCAAATTATTTCAGAATTCAAATCAAGTGTTTCTGATCTAACAAACTAAAGGATTTAAATTATTCTGTGTAATTGTTAATTATCACCTTACGTGTATTCTTTCTTTTATATGTTTTATTGACTTTGTACCATTACGGAAGCTGTTTGGTATTTGACAAGACATAAGGAGCTACAAAATTAAAAAAAATAATTTAAAATATATAATATATAATCTATCTTTTGCCTTCAACTTTTTAAACTTATTTTAATAAATATTTCTGATAATTAAGAGAGACATAGATTAATAAAGATCAAGTCCTCCAAAAAAATTAAATAAAACATACCCACTATGTATGACAGTTTGTTCTTTCTTTGACAGATTAAAAAAGAATGTTTTTAAATAAAAAATGTTATTTATTATATATACAGAATATTTAATGAAATTATATGATTTAAACAACGGAAGATTAGTAATTGATATTTGTTAGACCAGTCAAATATCATGATCATATAGCTATATCATTGAAATTAGCTTTATTTTTTAATAAGCTTTAAATCTAATTTTTTTAAATATATTCCGAACTATATTTTTTGAATATAAATCTATGTTTACATAAATTGAAGATGTAACACCATCTCAGAAATATTGACAAACATCGACCATTTATACTTGAATAATGGCTCTGAAAATCATAAAAAAAGTAAAAATGACCAATTTATATCTATTGACGATATTAGTAATAATGATTAAAATATGCAGTAAGGATTCTTTTGTCGTTTATAAATAGCAAATATTAGATTTTCCTCATTAAACTTATGTCATAATTATTTATTTCAGAAAGTATTGCATTTTAAAAATTTGTTTCAAAATAGAGCATTTATTTTTATTTTTCACAAAAAAATTCGAGAATAATTTAAATTAGGTCTCTTTTTCTCTTAAACATTAAAAGCCTTGTCCTACAGCATAAGCATTAAAATCTTAAAAAGTGATAAAGTTTAATTACTATCTCATCAAATTAAAAATATAATATATTTTAAATTAGAACATATATTTAGATTCCCTGCTCTAAATATGTTTGTAAAATTCTTCTTGTTATTCAAATTTTATTTGAAAATAAAAAAACTAGAAATAAAAGTTTTCTGAAGTAGAGATTAAACACATTATAATCAAAAGGAGCAAAAGATTACATTTACTTAAAGGATCTTTCTATTTAGATAACTTCATTGCAATTTTGAATCAATTCTTTATTTTTACAACAATTGTACTACAGCTCATGCTTTCAAGAAAATATCTTCATCTCCGCCTTTCTTAAGAAACAATTTTCCGAGTGAACTTTAATTACTATTTCTTCACCTTTTATGCCTTGGTGAGAAATAATTATTCAAAGCACGAGAGGCTTTAATACTCAGCAATTGCATAAAGAACTATAAATCTAAATTTCTTGTTTTTAAAAGGAGGAGGAAATAATTTACACGAAAACATTGAGCAAATACATTACTTACAGTAAAAAAAGAAGAAGAATGAAACTGAAATATTTATGAACGTTCAGAGTACATGATTACTTTTCTTAAAGGTTCTAATGAAAAACTTAAGCATTTAAAGGAAGGGAAAAAATAATGGAGATTGCAAAAATTTTAACGTTTAAGTCGTTTTCAAAAAACTAAATTGTGAATGTATGAAGCGTTCTCTAATCTTATGAATAAGACTCCCAGAAAATTAATTAAGCTAAAACTAAAGCAAGGATGAGCAAACTTATTTGTTTTTCATTTAAAGAAATTTGAGACTAGAAAATGAATTAATTTTCTGCATTTAACAAATTATGTGAAAGAAATGTTTTTTGTGTTCACTTTTAATATGTTAAAGATAATGAGAAATGTTGAAATAGTTTTAGAAAAATGTTCCAGAAAGAAATCGTCAAAAAATGGCAATTCATAAAAATTAATGAAAAATTTTTCGTTGCATTTAAATTAATAATTATTAACTTTTATGTGAGAGAAAATTCCCAAAATTAGTTTTACATTTTTTTGTTAATTGAATTTCAAGCTATGAGAAGACTCAAGCAATTTGATTATATAATAGTATACATATATTTACACACATTGTTTTGTGGTTTATAATTTCATAAACAATAACTTTCTAATTTACTTCTAGAAGTAATACCTGAAATGTAGTTGTTTAGAAAATTTTCTTATTCGTTTTATTTATTTTAAAAAATTACATTTTTTTTCAAATTAAATGAAAAATGCTTGAAAGGAAATTTTTTATTGAAAAAATTATTTTTCATTCATATTGAAAACTGTAATTTCCAAAAATAATAATTTTGTTAAAAAAAATCTTATTGTAAGTATTCTTCCTTCACATTTAAAAATGCAAGTTTTAGTGGAGCTGTTTTTGTTTTTATTCTATTTTATTTTTATAATTTGTTTTAAATATTTATTCTATTAATATGTTATTAAACACAGCAAATAAATATGACTACATTTAAAATTTTTACATTCATTTTACAAAATTTACATTCATACTTTATACATAATTACAAGATTAGTGTACTTTATTTTTAAAATTTTTGAGTGCTTCAAATGTTAATCTAATGTTGTTTCAAAATGGTTTAGTGTTTGTGAATCTATAATTAATACAAATTATTTTGAGTCTGTAATTAATACAAAAATTCAAATTTAAATGTTATTGGAAAAAAAGATTGTATATATATGTTGAAAACATCAGCTACAAATGTGTGCAAAATGAGGTATGGGCATCAGACTTTTAGCTGATTGAAAATATCCATACTCATCATTACTGTTTGTAATTTATTTTTATTTTTAATCAACAAAAACAAATTTTCCATGTAAACCCAAACTGAGTATTTACATAAGAAGAAATGTCGATTTCGTAATTTTATATCGTTAGCTTCTACAACTCAACATAATCCACATCTAAAATATTTTTGAGTACTTATACGTAGTATATAATGGAGTGTAGCTTGCCACAGGCAAGAAATGGCAACTACAAAGTCAACCATGTTTTGTTCTTCTAAATGTTTTAAATAAAAAATACCTATATATTACAAATAACTTTGTAGCTTAAATGGAAATGCGTACATTTTTAACATCTAGTGATTTCTATTCTTACATTTTCAATAAATGATTTTTAGGTAGAAAGAATGAGAAAAACGAAATTTGAAAAAAGTAATTTTAAATTAGGAGTATAACACAATAATTGATACACAAAGTGATAAAAAAATGTCTAAAATTTAGAACAATAACCTACCGACGTCCTTTAATTATAAAAAAAATTACTTCATAATTTTATTATTATTTTATTTTTTAACATTCCTACACAAATTACTCTTAATTTCTTGTTTCAAACTAATTCTTTTGCCCAAACACATTGCAAGATATAACAGAGATATATAGAAAAATAATTAGAAATATTTCTATTCTTAAAAATTTAAATGGTTCTGCTTTTTCAATTTTTTATTTCCATTCAAAAATAAATTAATAAAAACTTTATTTATAACATAATCAAAAAATAAGAATACTTACAATTTTATTTAATCAGCTTCCTTTTTTAGAGTTTGAGATTTAATAAATATTTTATGTATTTTCAAAAAAATATAAATAAGTTTATAACTGTTAGTGAGAAAACTTCATTAATTAACAAAAATATAATACATTTGTTTTTAAAATACATCTTATTTTTATGAGTTTCAAAAGAAATTTTCAAAAAGTGAAATTAATTATCATTGGCGGGAGAAAACAAATTACTGGAAAAAATAATCACCTAGATACTTCATAATTTGTAAAAATAATTAGATGTTTCTCAAAATAAAAAAAACAATTAATGATCTATATCTGACTTAATCTTATTTGTGCCTGTTTCATTGAAAAATGATTCAGTAAATATTTAACGAATTTCAATTATTTTAATAATCCTCAGTCTAAAAAATTATTTTTAAAAAGTTGTAATTATTGTGTTACATGTTCTTGCATACTTGCATTCCATCAGTTCGGATAAACGTTTATTAGCATTGTTTATGACAAAGAATTAATACTGTCGTGAGAGATAATATAAATAAAAATTATTGCAACAATTTATCGAATAAATACACGTGAACACGTGAATATGGGGATATGTAAACTCTAAATAACACAATCATTTAAGTTTAAATTAAGGGAGCAAAGGTTATTTTACTTTACAATGAATATTTTTAAATAAATAAATAATAATTGATTCAGCAAACTTAAATAATTTATATATTTCAAACTGCTCAGTTTATAATATTTTCCATAAAATAAGTTAAGAGATAATTTTCATCTATTTACTTCTCATAGAAATGAATTTTTCTTTTTACATTTCTTAAATTTTGTAATTTTTGGTAGATGAGGCTTATGATTATTGTTTGTTATTATTGAAAACAAGTAAACGTCCCTTTTTGCAGAATCAAAGTTTATTTTCCCAGAGAAACATGTCAAGTAAAGTTGAGAAATATAAGTCTACTTATTTTTCAATTTGATAAATGGATCTTAACAACGCCTCTTTACTCTATAATTTTAGTTCTAAAACTTAAATCCTGAATACGGAAAGTGACAAAATCCTGTTAATTTAAATAATACGCCTAAAACTTACTTTGTATTGGTATGTTTAACTAATTACTGTCTTTTTATTTCAAACCTATTAATTTGTATCAATCAACTGAACAATAAAAACTAGATTTTAAATTTAAAAAAAATTAAATGTCATCTAGTTAAAATTTTGAATAATAAATAAATCAGACATTTTTATTTATAAAAAATAGTTCCATTGATTTTAAAAGAAAGTATTGAGAAGAAACTTTTTCTTCTAATTTATCAAATTTGTATTATCTTCTAATATGTTAACTATATTATCGAGAAAACATGATAACCTTCTGGGTAATATTAATCTCTTGTTGAATAAATTTTGCTCCCATTATTCAAATTAATCTGTGTACTTGATGAGAAAAGAGATAAAAATTTAAGATAACTATACCATAGGGTTAAATTGCGCTTTAGGTCTCCTACTTCGCCAACTCGCGAATTTGATAATCTTTTTCGCGCATGCTCATTAATTACTCTTTTGTTTTAGGCTTTCATTGGTCGCTAATTAAGTTTTACTTTGAAATAGTGGTAGAAGTTTCGCCATGGCATCGGCGATTTTGAGAACGCGCCAAGTAGGGGACCTAAAGCACATTTTCACCTACCATAGTGTATTGTCAATAACTATACATAAATGATAAATAAAAAATAAAAAACGTTATCCAAAAGTAAATACATAAGTAGATAAATCATACAAAAATGACATGTGAATTATGACATGAAAGTAAATGAAGTCTATTTATTTAAATTTAATCACTTAAAAAAAGTTTGTTAATGTTTGTTAATTCCTAAATTTCCGTTTAAAGATACTAAAAAATGAAGAAAACATATATTTACTATAAGTACAGTTGCAAATATTTAGTTGCTGTTAAATTTGATTTCCGTATTTATGTTTTTCATATTAAAAAGCGTATTTAGGATTTTCATTATAAAAATTAATATTTTCTAAAATTAGAACATTAGGCCAAAACAATTTCAATAAATGTGTTTCATGAAACACTGCGTTTTTTTTTCTTTTTTTTGTGTGTGTGTGTGTTACACTTTTAACAACATGGAAATTCTTTGAACATATATAAGTTAGGTATATAAGTTTATTATTTCATTCTCAAATAAAATAGTAAAATACTTTGTCGAGCTTACTATAATATTAAACATATTTCTTAAGCTATTAAATATAAAACTTGAAATAGTAAATATGAATTGAATTTATTTCAAGTATAATAAGAAAATCATATGTAATTCTATAATATAAGAAATTTCTAAATTAGGAAAATATTTCTAATTCATTTGATTTTTCAATACTTTGCCATTATTACCCTCATTTATAGTCAAAATTTGTTATTAGTATAAATATTTAATAAATACTTGGTGCATGTTTTTAACCATAATATGTTTTAGCTATTAGAATTTATATCCCATATTTTAACACATACATTATTTCCATTAAATAATAAGTCCACATGATATGTCAAACTACTTGCAGCTTAACATCTTCATAGGATGTGTAGTTACTAAATAAAATGCAGTACGTAAAAAAATCAGCAAGAACACGATTTTTTCTCTTTGTTTAAAATAGTAGCAAGGAAACATGATAGCATAGAATAAAGAATGGGAAAAAATTATCATTTAGTATGAAAACAATATGTGAAATATATAGCTCTTAATGAATATTTTATAATTAATTAAAATTTGCCTGTGTATTTTTAAATGCGTGATTTTAACTTCAGTGATAACTTAATACTAAATTAGAATAATAAAATAATTAATGTCTTTCAAACTTGTAATTTTGTGGAAGCCACTTTTTTGATTTTCAAAACCAGTGTATAATGTAACTATTGTTGTTACCATGTAATCGGAGGTATTCTTTATAACATATTTTAATGCATTGTTGCTTAAAGTATATCTACATATTCGAGATATCTAGCATAATAAAATGGAGTCGTGCTGGTATGTTCTGTTTTACTTATAAGTAAAATTAGTAAAATGAATATAATTTAAATATTAATCTCCATAAAAAGCATATCTCTTTTTATAGTACTCTGCGTTTAAACATTTCTTGTACCTGCTTTGAAATTTTAATCAAAATGCATAATTTCATTTCTGAAGGTAATTTTTCCTTTGAATAAAATTGTTATTTATTAGAACTCAAATCAAAAACAATGAATTCAAAATACATGTTACAATACAATACGCCTCAATGTAATCACACACATTAAGCAAGAAAATAAAATAAACATTTATAAACTATTATATAAATAATGTCAATGAAAACGTATTTGTAAAAATACTCTTAATATAAGTTATTAAGAGTTTATTAATAAATATGTGACATTATTCATTTATCATCTATAAGCTTCCTGTTCCTTAAATATATGCTGGAAATTTTAATTTCAGAGATTATTACAAATTTTGAAATTATTCTTAAAAAAAATGTATTTCACATAGTTTCATAAATATGCTTTTGAAAACAATATTTATGAATAAAGTAATATATATATTAGCGATATTATAACACCGACAGCTATTTTTTTAATGCATACCTTAAAAAAAGAAAAATTAAGTCTACAAATTTATTTCTTTTAATAAAAGTTTTATATTCGTAAAGTAAATACAGTTGACAATTAAAATGATGTTATTTTATTTCTTTTTCAGTAAATTAATTCATACAAAATTAAGATAAATAAACTGAAATTTTTAACATTGAAATAATTTAATGGAAGAAAATACAAAACATGTAATTTGTATTTATTAAATAAGCAAATTATTATTGATATCAATTTCTCTTAATTTCTATTATAGTATGGTTGTTTTATCTTCAAATTTATATGAAGATTAAAAGCATATTTCTTTATTTTATCTTTCAAAATTCTTTTCGTGTGTCATTTATTATAATTTCTATATTGCTTTTATTAAATCTATTATGGTAACACTAATTCATAAAATCTATAAGCGAAAGAAACATTTTTTATGAATCTTAATAATCAATTCATATACAAAAAATGCATATTCTATTTATATAAAAGCTCATAGAAATTTTATCATGTAGCTTGTTTCTTTACATTTAAGAAAACTCTTCAATTGGATTTGCTTTTGATAAGACACACAAAATCATTAGCACAAAGCAAAGAGAAACGAAATTATGCAACAAAACTTTTATACAAAAGAACTAAAATTAAGGCTTAAAGAAATAATATTTACAAATGTTTATTTTTACTAATTGCTTTTTCTCATTAGTATTCCTAATGTTGTTTTATGCCAACCTTTATTAATCAACAGAAAAATCTTTTATGGAAATGAATTTTCTTGTTATGTACTGCATACGAAAATGCAGGAAAAATTATCATGAATAGATTCATGAAGATATTGAAATATATTTCTGTGAAAAAATAATGTATAAATAAAGTAAATAATATGTGATCCTACTGAAATGTAAAATTTTAAGCATAAGTTATTGATTTAGTTAGTTTTATTTTGAAAGAATATAATTTATGTAGTGACAACTTTTAACATACTTAGTGACATTTATAATTTTAAAAAGCGTGCTGTCAAAATATACCAACAGCAAACAATGACGTTAATCAAATTTATAATATTTAAGTATAACTAGAACAGCATGTCAAATTTAAATAAAACTTAATTTTATAATAAATATAATAAAATGTTTTTAACGTAAATGTGTATAAAAAATGCACCTTTGACTTTATAATAGCAACAAATAGTGCTGACAGTAGTTACTTTTTGATTTTGAAACCTTCCTTATAATACATCATGTTTTATATTAGCAGTAACACTAAGTTTTGAATTATTTAAATTGTAAAACATGCTTTAAGCTTCTTTTATGCACTTAACTATTCCAGATTTATGATATTCAACAACACTGGTGTTAAATATTTAATGTTCCTTTTAATGATTTCAAGGAAGAAACTGAATTAAACAGTTCAACATTTCTTTATAAAATGTTTAAATTTTTTGTTTTCATACTTATGCATTTTTATTAGATGCTAAAAAATTATGGAGAAAAGAGAGATTAATTTATGAATTATTTTTGTAATAAAAATATATAAATGTTATATACTTTATATATAAAAATAATTCATGAATTAATTATTTGATAATAATTTATAAAATATTAAATTTAAACGATATAAATATTAATATTTAAAAAAGAAGGAATATTTAAAATTAAGTTTTCCGATTTGTATTTTATATATTATAATTTTGTCATATATATAAATATATTTTTTTAAATCCTATCACCTAATTGTGTTAAAAATTTAAAATACCAGAAAGACAATTATTCAACCCATACCACATATGTTAAGTTTAAGTTATTTAAAGCCACCCAACCTCTCTAGTGGTTAGCGTACCTGACAACAGATGGGTGGGACCTAAGTTCGAATCCTGGCTCGGGCATGGATGTACTTTCTCTCTTTCTTGTCTTTGTCCTTTCTTTGTGTGTGAATGGTTGTCTACCCAATAAACGGGTACCTATGGCATGTGTGTACTGAGGAAGTCGGACTCCACACCAAATATGGTTCAGTTGGAAAAGTGGAGCAGCGCACCCCATATTGCCAGCCTGGCTGGCACACGACAACAACAACAACAAGTTATTTAATTAGCGAGTTAACTTATAAAAGCTATAAATGGACACAAATTAAATTTAGTTGAAATTTAAAATGCTAATGTGTGGAAGACATTTAAACATTTATTTTTCACTACAAAAATATCTATGACAATCGTTTTAAACGTGGAAAATTATAAATAAGTTTGTAAAATGATTTAAGAAATTGAGTTTAAATTTTAAAAGAAAAATAGCTAATAGCAAAATACTAAGTTTAGAAAAAGTATCATTGTTAAATATTAAAGTAAAAAATTGTTTACTCATATTACTAAAATATCCAAATAAATCAAGTTAATAAAAATAATTTCAAATTTTAATTGTAAGTTTATTTGGTAATAACACATAAAAATGAATTAAAATTATTTATCGAAATTTATAAAATAATACAAGTATTTTTTTTTATAATTACAAAATGTTTTCCAATTTTTGGTAGGGATAATTATATTTGAATATGTTACACATAATTTACAGTTATTTCACTTTTTCTAATTTCTGTTTCAATGCAAATCTTACTTAAAAATTTCGCATTTGATATTAACCATCTTATTGATAAATTTTTTGGTATTCAATATGTTACAGATGTACAAAATTATTTTGATAAATAAATTAAAATGCATATCAATCTAATATAGATTACTTTATATATTTCCGTATTTCAATAAAAAATCGCTTCTTGTACCTTTGTATATTACTCAAATTGATCCAACAGTTCAGATTTGGAATATAATTATGGTCATTTGTTTTCATGTTGCATGTATTGTTGTATGGCTATTGTTTTTATGTTGTATTTATATATTACATGCATCTCAACAAAAGTTAAAAAAACTAACATATTATTTCCTCTATAAATTAAATAAAAAATACGAAATATTCCAATTGTCATAAAGAAAACTATTTCTCTTTTAATAAACGGAATGAAGTTAAAGTTTTAATTTATTATTTATAAAGGAAACTTTATAAGAGAAATATATAAATTATATTTGCATAAATAATTGCATAAGTATATTTCAGTAACTTTAGTTTTCTATGATTTTATTAATATTTAAATGAAAACATGCAAATATAATGTAATACTATCATAATATAGGGATTAATAATAAGAAATTATTTAATTAACAATTATTTGATATCATTTACTAGTATAATAATGTAATTGTATATGTTTATGTTGTACCACATTTCCTAGAATAAGCATATATCATTATTTCGTGCAAAATTTATTACAATATAAGATGAAGAAAAAGTATTTAAATATTTGTCATTTTATCACTTATTATTTTGTGTTCTTGTTATGCAGTTATTTTTTTATACTTATCAATATCATATGCTTGATAATTAATAATAATACAATCAATTATTAAAAATGTGCAATGTTTTTTATGCAATTTTACAACATCTGTAAATACTATATCATGTATTTAAATTTTTTTTAATTTTATTTTAATACAAACATAGAATAATAGTATCAAAATATTATGTAATATTATAAAACATATTAAACAAATATATTAAATCGGATGAAAATGTTCAACATGGTAATAAATGAAATAAAGTAAAAATACATTAAAGAGAAATTTACGAATCAGTTACTAATATGTTTTTCATTTAATTTTTTATTATAATCAAATTCATCACTTTTAAAGTAAATACGAATTCAGAATGTTAACTGTAACGTGTAATTCTATACATGCTATAAAAAAATACCACGATTTTTTTTTCATCCATCTGTATTTTTTTAAACATCATTAACACTTCACTAATTATACATTCAGGAAACTAAATCGTGATTCGATTCCTAAAAAAAAAAGAGACAATCACAACTGAATATAAAAAATTCGCATACAAGAGATTTCTGAAAAAATAGTGTGAATTTATTTCGTTAAAAAAAAGAAGAAAAAAGAAACTACTTTCGTTCAAGAAACTATTCAAATGTAATAAGCAACTGTTAATGAAGTATTTCAGTCTATTTCTGAAGCATTGCATAAATGAATACCAAAGAAATACAGATTGAAAATTTCTTATGAGGATAAACTGCAGATCCAACTGTTAATTATATTTATAGAAAACCTTCTGAATCTTGCTTGGAATGGGCAAAGATTCTTACAAGAAAACACTCATAACACAAAAGATATATTATTCATAATTTTTTTTTGAAAGAAAAAACTGATTCTCCAGGTGCAGCAGGCACATCCATTATTTCAAACTCATTCGCATAGTTTTTTTCTAATTAAGGAGAATTTTTTTTATCTACATCAAGAAGTCTATTTGTCAAAAACAGGCATTAAAAGTTCTTTGTTTCTTCAAGGGAAAGTTTCTTAATGATTTTATAAGTTAACGTTCTCTGATGTGTTTAGTGTTTATGAAGATCAAAGGACAAAATTCTTTATTTCGTTATTAAATATAATGATAAAGGAAGGGCAAATGATAGAGAAAAATAAAATTTTTGAATGTAAAATGAAGCAGTGTAATAAATTTTATTATTTTTATTTTATTAACTAATTAATGGTTGCGTTTTGAAAGAAACATTTTTCTATTCATACATTTAAAATACTTTTAAAAAGTTTGACTTATATTGAAGTATTGAGTTCCTTAAAATCATATATATTAATTAAATATAAATAAATACCAAAACACTGTATGCACATAAGATATAAACGTATATCTGTAAATATTACACACGCAAATAAGTGTGCATATATGCATACATAAAATCAGCCTTTAAAATACTATTTTGATTGACATATGTCATAAATTTTAATTTATAACACTCATAAAAATGTTTTCATAAGATTTATGTTTCTTCTTAACATTTAGAAAAAATATTCTCTTGCACAGTATCAAAGCATGTCTTCTTACCATGCGTTCCTTTGGATGTCCAATAATATAAATAACAAATGATACTTATAATTTTATATTCAAAAACGCTAATAGGTTATGAACTAACTTAACCTACCACTAAACTTTATACTTCTAAAATGTTAAATTCTAGGAATTATTACACTTGAACAATTTATTCTTCACTAATCATTGAACAATTTTACCTTTTCTAAGTGGTATGTAACTAATTGTCTTAAAGTTAATTAAAAGTATATTATATACGTATAGTAATTGATGTAAAAATAAATAATTTTAACAAACTTGAGAACTTAATAAAATGATTTTTCACTCGTTTGTATTTTTCCGAAAAAATTTAGTGTAATATTGACTACATAGTAGACAACCTAAATGCTGAAACATAAATTGAATTTCGAAAGCTCTCTTTATAGATAATGACCATAAATCTATGTCTGTGTCTTAATAAGAAAACCTGGAAAATATTTCAAGTGCACACAATGACAGATGTGCAAAGAGTAACACCAAACATAATCTATTGTTCAGCAGTTTTAGACACATTACTTTGCTGTTTTAAACAATTCTTACTTATCATCTAAATATTTAAAGATGCATTTAAAACCCTTTGATGAGTTTCAGGTTATCATTTGGATCCTGAAACTCATCAAAGGCAAATGATGATCCTTCTCATGATCATGATTTGCCAATGGTAAATGAACCAATATTAAACGAAAACATTATGCTAAAGAACACTTAATTGATGTCAGCTGTTAATGACTCCAGTTAGATCAAAATATTATAAGTTGAGTTTAATCATATTTTAAGAACCTGAATAAAAAAATTTAAATCTAATTTATCTTTCTTAAGTTTTTTCCAGTATTAATTAAGTCACACTCATTTAGGTTAATGATTTGACAATAATGAGAAATATTAAATGATAATTTTTTTTTCAATTTCATATATTTCTAAAATTTACAAATATTTTGAATTATGAATCTCGGATTTATTTTTTTGATATTATGTGGGGATGAACAAATTTCAATGTATCTTAAATACTTTAATATTCATATTTTGACAAAAAAAATGCCTTTACACCAATTTACTGTTAAATAATTAAGATTTCTTTTTAACTTACAGTAAATTCTGTTTCTAATTAAGATTTTTCTCGTTAAATTATTAAGATTTAATAATGAATGTAATTTAAGTAAAATGTAAAAGCCTAGATTAACTTCAGGATATTAAATTATTGAAATTTTTGAGTAATATTTCCTAGAGGATTTAAAGCTATCATAATAACTGGAAATAAATTCTTCCAATATATCTGTAGCATATGTAGTATTTTCACTAACAATAACGTTTTGAGGAAAAATATTACACGCGCAAACACTATATCCTTAATGTACATCCTATTTCGTTTAGTTAATTAAAGAATATGAAATAAATAAGTCGTATATTGATACGAAATTCCAAAATATATGGTATTTAAAAATATCAGCAACAAAACGTTCATCTTTGTTGAATTAAAAAAATATTTGTCAAATAATTGCTTACAAATTGAAATATTTATAACACTCCCTTATATGTATATCCTTATATGTATATGAATATCACTAATAATATTAATTTTAATAATGATTAAAATTATTTTAACATTTTTATATTATTAAAAATTAAAAGAAACCATGTATTTATGTTAATATAGATATATCAACCTTTTTCATAATATTTTATCAACTTGATTAATTATTTTATTTTTATATTAAAATGATAACTTAATATTATGATAATGCATTTTTGTAACCATGGATTTTTACATTACCTATATGGATTTAAAGCAACAATATTATTACATATATGATATACGTATTAATATGTAGAGATTATATATTGTATTATGTATTAATTTTAATTTTTAAAATTATATATTTTAATGAATTAAGAATATTTATTGTATTTTATAAATATCAACGTAGGTTTTAACGTTAATATTCACTTACTTTGAGTATAATAAACTATTTCGATATATATAACAATCGAAACATGTCTAGAAAAAGGACATATATTGTAACAAACTTTCTTTTTTTAAAAACTGGTGGATATATAAATGGTGCAAATTATGTACACATTTACGATATAAGAATAATTTACTACATTCGTATATTGTATAATATGATTATAATTTTAAATATGAATAATTTCCATTTATATTCATATTATATAGTAATGTATCGGATAAACTAACCCATGCTTTTCATTTTATTCAAACTTTGACAAATTTAATACGACACTTAATAAAAAAATGCATTTTTATTTTTAACTAGAAATATAAAATAATTTTATGGTAAAATTTATACAAGTAGAAATTTTTGTCATACTTAAAATTACAAAACTTTCTTAAAGTAAAATTAAGAATTTGCTGCAATGAGAATTAGATTTCACAAATAATGTGACCACTTTAAAATTGGATAAAATTTAATTTAAAATAATATACAAAGGATCAGTTTCAGATTTCTGAAACAGGAATTTTAGAATAAGAAATTTATTTCTAAAATTTATAATCCTAATGAAATTTTGGAAAATATCATAATGAACAAATAATTTTCAAAGAATATTACTTTTAAATCAATACTTCCATTCGTTTAATTTAAAAATAAGAAAATTATGCTCTTTTCTAAAATGAAATAACTATTTTCCTTATTTGTTGTTCTCATCAGATTATATGTAGTTTCTTTACTTTATATTTCTCCGTCCCAATTTAAATTTCTTTCGTAATTTATTCGTTTCTTTCAATTATTTATAATAATGTATTTTATTAAGGAAAATTTAATTTGACTTCAATCTTTCAGCTAATATTCTGCTTCAGTGAATATAATATAGCTAGTAAATTTCCATATTTGGTTAATTTTTTTAATACATACCGCAATTTTAATAATGCTTGCTATTCAAACATTGATGATTATGTTTGAATACGGTGGAATATTTGTGTCTTTCAGTCACATTACTAATCCATTTACGGGATTAAATTAGGGATATTGATTCAGTTTTATTTCTATAAATCAATTGAAATGTCTTATAGAATAGCAAATAGAAAGCAAACATTTCTGGTTTTAATATTTAACACTAAAGTTTATTTTAATTGGAGAAATGTTTTCTTTATTTGAAAACACTCCTGTGTTAAGAAATGTATTATTAAAACAATGCATAAATTATAAAATGTATTATATAAAAACGATATTGATTTCCGTATTAGTATTTCCATTAAATATGTTAACTAAATCATACTTTTAAAAACTAACCTGTGATTTTATTCAAGTATAAAATTTTGTAAAACTTTAAGCAATAAAACGTTGAAAATGTGTTTATGTTTTTGTTTGAATTATGAAGTTATGCTTAATGCTATTTCGCATATTTTCAGCGTTTATGTTATGAAAATTTGTTGAATATTACTAAATAAATAGCATTATTACTAAACAAATAGCTATAAATCTATTGAAAATATTAAATGAATAGCAATAAATAGAAGTTATTAACAGAAAATATCGATTAATGAAAGGAAAGTTTTTCCTTCATATTTTTTAATATTATAAGCAAGAAAGAACATAAAAAAATAACATTAAGTTTATTATGATAATTATTTATGGTTGAACTTTATGCCTGCATTATGTTGTATTATATGTTATGTTGTAGTATATGTTGTATTATACCTGTATGTTTAATAAAACAAATCATCAGTAAATAATTTACGCATTTTAATTATTTAATTGCGTATATATTTCATTATTTATATTTATACATTTATATCAACATTTTAGATGCTTAAAATAGGAATTATGATTTATTCTTCTAAGCTGTGATCTTCAATGACGTTAAACATTTTATATTCATTAAAATAAGCAACTAAATATTACTAAATTTTCGAATAAATATTAATTATCCTTAAATTATCATTAACTTTCAAATAATTATTAAACTTTCATAAAATCCAATTACGTTTCCCTACAACGAATGACGTTCTTATGTTTTGAGGGTTTGATTTTATAATAAACTATATATTCGGCTCTTTTTAAGTAATTTATTTAATTATTCAGTGAACATTATTTTTAAACTTTTGGGTAAACCAATTAATTGAATAAAGTAATGTAAAGATAAAGTGATTATTATCATCTTCATGTAAATGAAGTTTTAAATACGCTTTTGTATGCTTAAAGAGGAATCTCTATTTTCCATTATTTAGTAGAAAGTTTTGATCGTATTCGGAAACTCTCTATCATAAACTGATCAAATTCCACTTTTATGTTTATTTTTGGGAGAAGTTTTATTAAAGTTACATAATTCCTAATTTTTCGAAGTAATTTCCTTTGCGTCACTCATTTTTGAATTAAAAGTGTAGCGTTATTTGGTGTTATAATAACTGAAATAAAAATAATGTGTCCATCGAAAACTCTTAACTAATCACTTAAAACGAATAACTTTTGGGAGTTTATCTATTTCAAATATTGTAAGATTCACGAGAATATACAATAATAGGAAGCACTTATTTTACTTATAAAAAAAGTGATAACAGCTGTAACTTCAAAAAAATTTACTTTTTTATCAACACTAATTACTGTAATATAAATAAAGCGATATGTATTATGTTAAACGTAAACGTGTATGTTAACATACCATTTTATAGACAAGACAAACAAATATAAGTATTTAAAAAATCCAATAAGAGAGTAATACATGGATTTATTTTAATTTATTTGAAAATTTATGTATTTATTATAACTTATTTAGATTTTTAACTTTTTATTATCGTGTATGAATACTGAAATAAATTAAAAGTTGTATAGTTAAACTATAAAAATGTTTAATACATTAAATTATGAAAAAATTTAAAATATTTAAATTTTCTTATTTTTAGTAAACTTTACATGTTTATGTATGCATATGTTTGATAATATCAATAAATAAGAACAATTATTCTTAAAAAATATAAGAGAATAAGAATATGAAATTTTTTTAGGACTAATAACTTTTTCAAAAAAAACTTTTAAGCGATTTACCTAAAACTAGATTAATCATTAACCTAGTTAAATAAAATGAGATTAATCATTGTTGTTTAGTATAATTTTTCTTTTCTGAAACGCGCACTTATATTAAAAATAAAATTTTGATTTAGGCAATTATTATCTGTAAATACATTGAATTTTGATTTTATTAATTAAAGGCATTGTAATTGTTTGAAAACTCTTTTGATGGATGTGTAAAATACGATAATATAATATGATTATTTACATCATGATTTTAAGGTAAATTATTTAAAATTATTTAAATTTTTGAACGTGTAAGAAGTGTAATTTAATTTTAACCTTTTTTTCAGTAAATTGTAGAAACGACCCATAATTTTCTTAAACAAAGACGAAAAGTTATTATATATTTAATTTTGATAGTTTCTCTGTTAATTTGAAGAATACCTATCAAGAATACCTATACCAATTTGTAATATTTTTGAAAATTCATGATTTGTATTGGCAATTGCAGTTGCTAAACAAAGATAAGTCTATTAAAAGTAAGAAATACGTTCATTTTCAATATTAATTAATTTTTTATAATAATAAATGTATTTAAAATTTTTAAAATGTAATGAAA
>JAPDSC010043530.1:0-20733 GCA_026290005.1 Latrodectus geometricus
CCTTTTATCATCTATAAATCAATGAAAAGTAAATTATCATACGACACCTTTGGTTAAATACTACAAGAGCCTATACCTTTGGTGACAAACTGAAAAAAAAAAAAAAAAAAGAGCCAAGGCAGAACAAAATGGCGAAATAAGAATTCCAGAAATAGTTAGGTTTGTCATATCTAGTGTATCAAAGTAGGATTACCAAGACTGGTGACATCTATCGCCAACCAAAATTATTCCTGCCAATGGTGTAGGCTCTGCTAAGATCCAACCAATATCTTTACCAAGTGTAATCACGATAATGCTTATTATGCCTTATTTTAAATAATGGAACTACTTTGATATACCTCCCCCCCCGCGAAATCGGAAATTTGGCGACTTTTTTTCCCTTACCAACCATAATACCTGTTTTTGGCAACTTTTTTATTCGCCAAGATGGATTCTCGCCAAATACAAATAATTAATACATAAAAAACTTTAAAATAAGAACTCAGAAAATGGTACAAAATACAAGAAAATACTAAATTCGGGTTCAGCAAAAACTTAAAAACTGAAAAAACCTAAATTGGTAACACCAAAATAAGAAACAGCAACCCTAAAAAGTCCATTGGGAGAGCTAGATTTGGCTCGTAATTTTTACGGGGTATATCAAAGTTGTTCCTAAATAATGGCGGCTTATCGTTGCCTTGTTAAGCAGTGATTTACTATATGTATATTTATCAAATAACGGTTGTATGAAAGATTGTGATATTTACATCTATTTGGATCTGAGCGGTATTTTTTAATGTATTGTTTGCATACTCGGTATTCTATCATTTCGAAGTTAATATTAACAACATAAATTATTTATAAAAATAGTTATAACGAAAACTTATTATAATAACAGTGTTGCCTCTCATTATTCTTGCATTAACAAATTCAGATATTAATAAATTTT
This sequence comes from Latrodectus geometricus, assembly GCA_026290005.1. NCBI lineage: Eukaryota > Metazoa > Arthropoda > Arachnida > Araneae > Theridiidae > Latrodectus > Latrodectus geometricus. The sequence continues at coordinate 929 of JAPDSC010043530.1, forward strand.
TATTAGCCGCCCACCCTGTCTAGTGGTTAGAGTACGTGAATACGGATGAGGCGGACCTGGGTTCGAATCCCGGCATGGATGTACTTTCTCTTTCTGTTTTCTTGTCCTTTCCTCAGATGATTGATGAATGTGGCTCGCCCTATAAACGGGTTTGTGGTGGCGTGGGCGATGCTACTCGTACCTCCGTGACTTGGTTTACAGGTGCCCACCGGTTAACGATAAAATGAGTAGCAGTTTCCGACCTTGTTGCGGCAAATGTGTTAATTACTCAAGTGTGTCCGAATAAAAAAAATTAAATTTTTATTACTCACATTTATAACGACCATTGAATCTAAAATAATAAATTAAATTATATTAACTTCTTTGTTAAATATAGATTTTATTTCATCTAATTACATATTTTTATTACTTACATGTTACTCCGTAGATGGATGAGATTTACTGTATGGTCACTTTTGGCGAAATGTTAAAAAATTTGGAAATAAATAACATTTTCTGGCAACCCGTTTTTTCGTATAGGAAATATTTTTTTATATTCTGTTTTTTATTAGATCTCACTTTGAACAAAATAGCGAGATTTTTGGCGATATTTTAAAAAAGTCGCCAAGGATGACCGTACAATAAATTTTTACCCTAGTAGATATTTAAAAATATTTACAATTAGCACAGAATGTTTTCAATATCAAGCAATTTTTGATAAGCAAAAAACGAGACAAAAAATTCCCAATAATAAAAAGTACCGAATCACTATTTAATTTATTATTTAATTTTATCGTTATTTATTTTATTTATTTTTAAGTTCTGTTTATATAATTCTGAAATGGCAGAAAAAAATAATAAGGAAGAATTTTTTATGAATAAATTTCCACTGCAAATATTTAGTGTTCATTAAATTTTGTTTTAAGCTTTAGACCTTGAATTAAAATCTCCTTTAAGTGATTCGAAAAATCACATACGCCTTTTACTGTCGTTAATATTTTGAACATAAAATATTTTACATTATTCTGGAAAGTTTGGTATTTGCGCAAAAGCTCCGTTTTTATTTCAGTTATTTTATTATTCAAAAGAGTCACGCAGGTGTACAGTTGGCGGTACGCCAAAAAGTAAAAAAAGAAATGAAATGAAATACATCAGATTCAGTTTATTTTTTATTTACTTATTGAGAAAAATTATTTTCCAGTCATTCAAACTTCAAAACTATTTTTATGGTCTATCGATGCGATACTGATACGATTGAAAATTGATCGCGTAATGGCGGTTCAGAGAAGGAAACGGTAGAGAACACGAATTATTATTCCTCATTTGAGTCTTGAGTTATATGCTTGTATTATTTATGAGTTTGATTCCCTTCACAAGATAAGAGTACAAATTTCTATTCATTTTTTTCTAGATCTTTATTGGCTAAAATATACTGCGAGTGTTTTTTCATAGTAACAGTTGCTAAAGGTATTTAATAAAATATGGACAATTCAAGACGCAAAGGATTTCATGTGAATATTGTACTTTTCTCTACATTTTTCAGTCTTCTCTGAAAAATGTGAAAATTGAAAACAATTAGATTATTTTTTATCAACAGAATTGATAGGTAGGAGTATGTGTGGTTGCCAAGAACGAAAGTTTAACTAGTTCCATCGGGAACTGAGTTAAAGATATAAAATAGAAAACTGATTTATTTCATAGAAATAAATTAATAGAGTTTATATTGCTTAAATAGTCTATAGCGAACATAATAGCTTATTTTTATAACATTAAATGAAACAGTGGTTAAACTATACTTTAGGGTGTCCCGTTGATTCTCGCCAAGCTGGGCAAAATCGAATCGTGTTCTGATAGGTCTAGATCCAGTCGAGGCTCTGATTGGTTTATCATTTTTAGAATTTTAAAAATCCAAAGGGCGTTGCATTATTTAATGTTTAACCATACCTGTTAGCACTGTAATCGGTGCGAATAGGAATGGCGCCAAAAAAAATCGCCAAGTTCGCCAAATTGCACCCTATAGTTTTACCGAAACACAGTTGACCTCTCTGAACTCCATCTTCACTTAATCTCCGTCTAATAAAAATAACTAAAAAAAACACTGAAAAAAATAATAACTGAGTAAATGTAAATACATTCAGAATTTTAGACTTTACTAAATTTCAAATCATTAAAATATCTATTAAATTATTTTGAAAAAAAATTTTAAAGTTAAATTTAAATATTTTTAAAAAAGTTAAAATAAACTATTAAACCAAAATAAATTTATTAAAATTATGTTTTTATAAAAGAAAATTGAATATATTTTTATCAAATGTTTTAAATAAGGAACAACTTTGATATACCCCATAAAAATTAAGCGCCAAATCTGGCACTCCCTACGGACTTTTTAGGGTTGCTGTTACTTATTTTGGTGTTGCCAGTTTAGGTTTTTTCAGCTTTTTGTTTTTTGCTGTTGTCAAATTTAGTATTTTCTTGTATTTTGAACCATTTTTTGAGCTTTTTTTAAAGTTTTTTGTTATTAATTATTTGTATGTAGCGCGAATCCATTTTGGTGAGAAAAATAAGTCGTCAAATTTCCGATTTGGGAGTTATGTCAAAGTAGTTCCTTTAAGTAAGTTTAAAATACTTTATAAGGAATGTTTAGTCTCAAGAAGAATTTTCATGGGTTTCTGATAAAAAATATTTTTAATGAAGAACATAAATATAAAGGAAGAAATACACATACTGTCATTTAAAATGTTGAATTAGCAGCTTCACATCGCTTATAATCTCTACTATCTCTTATTAATTTTGTTATCATAAATTATTTAGATTCGTTTTAAAAATAAATATATATACTAATCTGTAGTTACTAATGTTTATTTAATATTTGTATATCATGTACTTTACTTTTGATATTGTTGTAATCACGCAATATATGAAAAATGTGTTCTGTAAATGATATAATAATTTCATAGCACCATGCTTTCGATTATTACTTTTGAAATCAGTAATATATAAATTGATTAAATTATTCCACTATGATACATACAGTGTGGTAATATTTACTTGAATGGAAGCTTCAATTGCAAAATAATTCAAATTTAACGTGGATCTCAGAAGAAAATATTTAGCAGAAATCTCTTAACATTACATTAATTATTCTTGGAACTGTTAAGAATAGCTTTGCTTTTTGACTGTTAATTTTGTTGTTTAATGACTGAAGTTAATATCAACTTTCATTTAATAATGAAGGGAACATCTTTAAAAATTAAATAGAGGTTAATCAGAGGAGAAATAAAGATGAAGATTATCCTTGAAAATCTCGTTTATAAAGTATAAAAAATTAATATTATAAATCATATTTTTCATTTTTAAAGTTTAAAAGTCTTTCGACTTCATTTCCCATTTTTTTATAATATTCACGTGAATTTACAACGAATCATTTTATTAGAAATGATTACCTTAAATTTTTGCTTTTTTTTACAAAGAGAAAAAAATCTATTTTTATATTTGACCGGAATTTGATTCAATTTAAATTTGGAAGTTCTGTCTTATTTATTCCCAATACAAAGTACCCAAAAGTTCACGAACTTTATGTGGCATCTATCAGATCAGGTGATTTGTTGCAAAAACAACAACAAATCCCCCTCAAGTCCTGCAGTCGGCCTCAAAGCGACGAGGGGATGTTCCTGGGCGGAACGGTCGATGTACGTCGGGAGAGTATTCTCCTGGTCTGGCACCCTAGGCGTGAAGGCCGTTCCATTTTGCTCAGCTAACGGCTGTAGGTGAATTCAGAGGTCAAATCAGTCTTCTACCCTTGTGGTTCCTCTCCAAAAAGAAGCTGCAAAATACCATATACCAGACTGTTCTATGAGAACTGGCGCGTCGGGGCCTTCTGGACCTGGTGTGGGCTTTCCTACACCAGAGGGATAAGCAACAACACAACAACAAATTATTAATTTTATTTAAGATGTTGCCCCAGTATAATTCCCTGTGTACTTAGCCTTACCAGTTAAATGGAATCTTCGTAATTTAGAAGCAGGGACCGAGCAGAAGATCTTCGAATACTTTACCTGCCCCCAGATGTATCATTTCACTCGGTGGGCATTGCTACCCAAATAAATGTAAAGTGCCCCAACCTTCTTTAATGAATACGATGGATCCTCGGTTAAGCTGGGATTCGAACTTACTACTTTCTGGTAACTAGAAAGGCGCAGTAACCAACCAAGCCACTGTGGCCCAATTGATCACATTTTCGGACGCAAATACTTGACTATTTGTGTCCAAAACTGTGATCAATGTGTGAACGAACGCCATATTATATAGAATAAAAATAGATCATTTCAAGTTAAGATGTTGCAGAATTGTGGATTCACTAATGATACATTTGCCAATGTCGTTTTTTTTATGGAACCTTTGACAGCTATGCTATGGCCTGAGAGCTCTTACCAAATAAATATGGGCAATGACATTTGATATTACTGTACGGAAAACTAAATAAATATAAACTTTTCTAATAAGCAATCATTGGATAGCTTACTGGATAGCACATCACTAGTAAGCAGCCAACTACAAATTCACTTTCTCTAAAAGTTTGTTGATGAAAATTGATAAAAATCCAGGAATGAGTCTTAAACATTAGTACATTTCGTTTCAGTTTTGCATACACGGAAGCAACCAGAAAGTACGAGGACTTACTAAACACCTAATACATAAATTCAAAAAGTAAATAAAATTTCTTTCATTCTTTTTAAAAATAACGCATCCTGTTTGAGGATACAACTTCTTGTGTACAACTTGTCCTTCATGGTCATGGTTTAGTAACCCTCACTAAAATTTATAAAATGATTAGGTATTTTTTTATTTAAATTTGTGTTTTTTGGTTTTCTTTAATCTAGGAAATGCTGTTTTTGAAGTTATTTATGACTAAATGTTATCATTTCATAAAGCATTCGGAATCATAATTTGCAAATTCTAAGTTAATTCACTTGCTAAGATTATAGCTGTGTTTAGGAAGCAGAAAAATTTGTACTTTTCCCATAAAAACTAGCTATTCTGTCTTCCTAGTAAAGTTGTAGATTTTACCTTCCCACTCATAATATTAGGTTGGGGAAAAAGAAATCCATTATTTTTACGTGAACTTTTTGCAACTTCTTTCAGATTCGTTTTGTAAAAAGGTTTAAAACAGTTTTTATGTAGATTTTTAGGTCTTATACGAAGCTACGACTGCTGACATGCTATCAAGTTTGATAATTTTTGATATTTTATAGACATTCTCGATGATATTGTATCCATGCGAGGTGCATCTTTAGCATCCAAATACCCAAACGGAATCGACGAAACCAAAATTGTGCGTAGCTGGTTGTTACAGTCATATATAGGACGATAAACACCTTTCACAATTTTAGCCACCTGGTTACCATTTTTGCCATTATGAAAGAAAAACTAAAATGTATCGAATTTTCCGTTTGTTGTCTTCTATTTTTAAAACCTTGTACTCGTAACTGAATTAATCAAACAAAAAACCGCAAGAGAATATTTTAGTGTCAAATGTCACCTTTCCAAAGAGCATAAATTTGAAATTGTTTGATAGATACCTCATGAGATAGCGATCACTACAGACGTCTACCGAAAAAATAATGGATAACTTTTTCCCCAATCTAATATTTAGAAGTTCGAAAATTATCATAAATCTTCTTATTAATGACTATCTCTAGCAGCTTATAAGATATATTTAAAAACAGATTGGTTTTTAAATTACATTAAATCTTAAAGGTGTCGTGGTAATAAAACTCTGGAAAGTAATTTATTACAGTTAACTATATAAACCATTCTACATAGTTTTAATAATTTTTCTAGATAATTATGATTGTTTACATTATTGAATGCATGTTGAAAATATAAACATATATCTGACAAAAATGACACAGGTAAAAATAACTAAAAGTTAGCTTCCTGTTTACATTCACTAGGCAATTGAAGGCCATATATTCCTTGGCATTTTTTAAATTGTAATCTAATTTCAAAAACTGCGATGGAATTACGTAATTTGATTTCTGTAATTTACATAATTGGAAAAAAAAATTTCATTTTAATGGCAATTGATTAAATTCATATAACGCCTTCGCATATAAATGCATCATATAGTGGATTTAAAATGGAATGTTGAAGGCCGATTTATAATGAATTATGAAATTCTTTTGTCAATATAAACGTTTATTTAAATTCAAAAATACATATTAATTAACTGGAGAAAAGTGTTATGACATTAACACTAATGTTGATATTTTTTAATAATTTAAAGGAGGAATTTAATAATTGCCTAGTAAAATAAATTATTAAATTCTTCACTATAATAATTGCTACTAATTAATAAATTGCCTTCAATATCTTTCTTTGAGATTACATAAGCTTTGTTTCCATTACTTCGTAATCATATGGAAGGTCTCAAGTTTGATTCCAACCACTACTAAACAGCTTGCATTTTTATACACAGAGGACAATAATGATCTAATAACAGAATTTCACTCTTTAGAATGGAAGATTTTAGGACTGTTACCTGCATAAATACTATATTAATGGAAACGTTAATTTAATTTTTAAATGATGATATCAAATATAGACGGCTAGATTAATATAAAAATGGATTTTGTTCTGGCGATTCATTATCTATAATTGAATATTAAAAAAAAAGTTTAGTACCGTAAACATATAATATATCAAATAAAACAGACAAATTGAACAGATTAAAATGAAATTGAGCAGATTAAATAAAAGGATATTCTAATTAAAATCTAAATCTGTGCCATTATGAAATACTATTTAGAATTCAACAGATTTTTAAAAAATTAATTTCAGAAATTGTAAAGAAAATTAATTTCCTTTTAAAAGATATAATGCATTGTATATTTAAATGGAATACAAGCAAAACAAAATTCGAATAAATTCAAAGATTTCGCAAGAAACTCTGAAATACGCTTAAAAATATATCGCATAGATTAGCTTTATTTACAATATGATGAAACATTTTTCTCAGATTAACAGATTATTAAAATGTAACCTGAAACCTAGTTTTGGTTGTAAATTACAAAATGATGTTAAACATTTTCTATATATTTTTTTTAATGGAACAAAAATGAAAGAGATGATATTTTACAGGTTTCGTAACACATTTTTTTTCGCTGTTTAGTTTTGTTATTTCATCACCGATTCTTTATTATTACTTTTTTTTTTCGCCATACCACTCTCGGCTTACGACAGGTATAGAGAGAGAGAACACGACAGTTTTCCTCATTAGCTTTCACTTCTTTCGTCGAATCACATCGGAGATGAAATGGAAAACAAGAAAGAAAAAAAAGAATTCATTTTACAAATGCCTCTCTTCAAGTGAAATGTTTCAGCGGACATTATATCGCTGGGAGTAAACGTCAAAACAAAGGATTTGTTTCTGGGTTCGCTTAATAAAAGTACGCTTATCAGAAAGACTGCCACAAGTGTAATTTATTTCAATTTATGAGCAGGAGGCCGTCTGCCTTTTGTGGAAGTTTTCCTTTTTTTTTTTACTACCATTCCTTCATGATTTCGACCTTGGCGATACATTCTGGCTGTTAAGCAGGAAGTCACCACTTGGGGCACATAGCGAAAGAGATGTGCGTACTGTACGTGTTGCCGGCGGATTTTTGCCCACTGCTTTTCGGAATCAAAACCCGGAGATTCTAATTACGCGCAAAGAGGACTGTGATGTAGTGGAACAGCTGCAGTGGAGCAATACAGGTGGAACTGTTTTGTTCTTTTTTTTTTTTTTACTTCCACAGATAGCATAAATGGGTGAATCACCTGCTAATGGCGGCAGGAAATGGAACTTTAAATCGGCAGAAGCCGATGACAAACTGCCGAATTCGACAACTGTCAAATCGAGTCCCCTGCCGACGAGAAGGTGTCAGACTCCCGATTTCAAATCGAATCGCAAGTTTTATCTGCCTTCTCGACCTCCAGTACTCGAGGTGAAGTCGCGGGTGCCCTTTGGATCTCCTGATTGTTTGCCCAAGGTAAACGATGGCTTATCCACTGTCGATGAGCCAGCGATATCTTCGCCCGATGAAAGCGAGCGATTGGTGAGGACATCGTCATTCGTATCTAACTCCTCCAGTTCTCCCCGATTTCAAGATGCTGATAGCAGCTTGCCCAAGTTGGTGCCGTTCGGCAGGAGTCGGAGAATGTCGCGGTCACTGCCGGAATTGCGGGATTTGCAGTTTGTGTCCGTTCTGCCGGACGTCGAAGAGGAAGAGTCCGAGTCGTCCGAATTCCAAGGGGAGGAAGTGGTGTACGAAAAACCCAAAACTAGGATACCCTGGCACAGGAAACTGGATTTCTTGTGGTGTAGTGCCTGCCAAGCCTTGGGTTTAAGCAATTTATGGAGGTTTCCCTACTATTGTTACAGCAATGGTGGAGGTAAGATTATCTGATAATTCCTTCGCTAAAGATAAAGTGCTATTCAATTTTATTTTCTCAAAACAATGTAAATATTATAATCTGTCTATTTAGAATTTTTTCTAACTGTTTTGTTACCAAAAATTTATCATTAAGCACTTTTTATTTACAATTTTTTACTTCATTCTGTATTAAAATAATGAATTTGGTGTAAGATATGATGTCACACAATTATTTCATGCTCTGCAAGTTTTAATACATTTTATTCATTATATTTGACTAGTAGCAAAAGAATTTCTCCTTTAAGAATATTTTTATTCTCACCCAAATCATAAACCTTCAAAGAATAAAATATTAAATTATGATAAAAAAAAAATTAACCATTTTATTTATATTATTTTTAACCTCGAGCTAAAATTAAATTGAAATTGTGATATTTATCAAAGAATTTATTCTATTTCTGCTATTTGTTTTTCTCTCTTAGAAGTATATTTACAAAATAATAGAAATATTTAGGGCTGGTCTATCTTTTAATATATTAATGAATTAATGCTATAAAAAGAAGAAATTAAATAAATATTAAATATTTAATAGATTCTTTTAATTATTTTTTCATTATTTTACAGTTTTAATAAATTAAATGTTTTGTTTTCCCCAAATATTGATTGGATAGTAGATATTTTAAAGAGCATTTAAATATTATAAAAATATTTATTGCTTATACCATAATGCAATTTTAAAAATAATAAGCTAAAAGTATCATATTTTTTCGCAACATAAGAAGTATCGTGTTTATGCTATAGCTATAAATTATACTTACATGCATACATATGTATACATATATAAAGTTACTATATACTATATTTTAACTATATTAAGTCAAAGTATTTAAATATTGAAATATATATATACATAAATACAAAATAATTTAAAACTTCATCTCTACTAGATTCAAATCCAATTCACCATTGGCACGTGTTAAGATCTATTAAGTAATCCTATAAATTATTAATCATACAACGTATTAAATTATTTAAATAAAACGAGAAAATATTGCATCTCTTTTAAAATAGGAAGTAAAATTTAACAAAATCTCATGCATCTTATATAGAATATTAATGTTATGTTTTGCAAATGTCAGCTACAAATCCTGATTATAGTTTCTTCATAATAAAGTGTATAAAAACATAATAGTTTTTTTCATACACAGTGTTTATTTAATCTTGCATATAAAATGAGGCATAAACACAAAGTCAACATAAGAAAAAATCATTACTTTCAAGAAATGCTTTAACTGTAATTACATTTTAACAGATAATAATCAATTAGAATTTTGGAGTAATCTAAAAATCAGAATATATTTTTAATTTTCTTTTATAATATTTAAAAATATAATATACATTTTTGTTTTTAAATAAAATATCAATATTAAAAATCAATAACTATATATATATTTTTAAAAATAATGTAATGTTCAAATAATTAAAATTATGTGAATTAATAAATTTCTTAGAAAGATATATATTTTTAAAAGTTTGTAATTGTTTTTTATATTTGGAAGGAATTGCAAACTGTATGTATTTTAAGTATTTTTTTATTATATTCTTTTTTTCTCTTTCATTGAAGTATTAACATGAAAGAAAAATAAATTATATTAAACAAATTCATAATATTTATTCTTATTTGATTTCCTTAGCAATATGTGTGATTAAATTTATTTTCAGTCGTTCAAATATTGCTTAAAATTTCTAAATGACTAAAATATTTCAAATAAAAAAATATATTAAATATGAGAACAATATTAACTATTAATTTTCCACTTTACTTGCTATAAATGGCTGTTAAAATAACTTAATAACAATGCTATTAAATAATTTTTAACAACTGATTTATAGTTATACAGTTGCATATTAAAAGAAAAAAAAGGAATTGTTCATTTGATCAGAGAAAACATTTTTGGTATGTGTGATCTTGGGACTTTGAATTATCACAAAATTGTTTGACGAATAATAATTATTTAATTTTTCTTTCCTAATATAGTTTTATTAGTTAAATATCCTATTTGATGTTTTTTTAGGAATATAAAATTTCTTCGTAATTCATTCTTTTAAAATCATTTACAACAAATTAATGCCTCGCAATATTTCTTATGAATTAGAGCTTTTCACTAATTTATTATCATTCATATTATCATATTAATAAAATATTTTTTAATACATCTTTTGTATCAGGTAAAGCAGATTCGAATTTTTAGCTTTTTAATGTAAGTAATTTGTCAATTATAAATATAATAAATGGCTTATAGCATCAATGTATTCTTGAAATACAGCGAAAAACTTATATACTTTAAAACAGATTTTATATTTAGAATTATACAAAATAGTTAAATTTATTCGAACGTTACTCAGGATTATTATCCGTGTCGTATATTTTTTTTCAGTTTTTTTTTTCATTGCTTAATTTATATTTATATTGAAGTTGGCTGTTATAATATTTTGCTTTCATTTCATTATTTACAAATAATTTTACACTGATTGAGAAAATGTATTAGATACAATGGTACACATAATATTATTTTTAAATAATAAATTTTCATTTTTTTATAATATTTTAAGATATTACTATTCCTAAAAATCTCAGAAAAAAATGCTTAAAACTGATTGATTTGAATAGAGAATTAATATAATTTGACAGCAAATTTCAGTGTTATTTCAATGACATATTCATTATATAAGAATTAAATTTTATAATTTTTATTATGAAAATGCATTTTGTTTATTCTTCGAATGATTATTTTAATTAAAGCAATGGTAATGAGTAATTGGGAAAATACTTTTTCTTTTCTTTTCTTTTTACCTTTTTTCTTTTTTCCTTTCTTCTTTTCTTTTCTTTTCCTTTTTTCTTTTCTTTTTCTTTTCTTTTTTTTTTTGCAATTTTCAAGATTTACTGAATATATGTTGTTAATATTTAAGTATTATTTAATCCAAATATATTACTGATAAATACATAATCACTTAAACTTATAAGATTCTTTGATTTTATTAGTTATACAAGTGGCTAATGGCAGTATAGAATAGTCATTTTCTAAATTGTATTTTATAGATAAATAATTATAACAGCAATATTTCTAAAAGATAATCTTTATCGTAATATTGAAGCTTAAATGAAATATAAATTTTTATCGGGATCTGTGAACTTTTTAATCACATTTAGCGAATTTTTTCTCAAATTTTACTATCGACAACCAAAGAAAGTTCATTCAAGTTTTATTTTTTATAGTTTAGTGCTACTAAAATTGTAAAAGACAACGCATAAAATACAATGAATTTTCGGATTTTAAAATATTACCATAAAATTCATTGCGTTTGACGAGCTCAAAAGAGTCACAGTAAAACTGAAAGAAAATTTAACTCTTCCTTTTATTTTCATATTTTTTCCACTGTTATTTTCAATATCAGCTATATTAATCATATTTTTTATGTGCTGTGGGTTATTACAAATTTAATGCTTTTATTATACTGAATATTTACCAAAATAATTATCATATTGCTGCTAAATAAGTGATTAATTTATTTAGTGTGTTTCTCAGCAAAATTATTAGCTAAAACCTGTAACAGTTAATTACCTGTAAGTTCATCCATTTCCTTTACATATATGATTTATTTCTGACTTTATAAAAGGGATTATGCATCACTAAAAATTTAAAATGTTAGATATAATATATAAGATAAAGGGTCTACAATAAAATTTCCATTTCGTAATTTTTACAAGGATGAATTTAGTATGCACTCACTATGGTTGTTCGTTATATTGCTCTTTGGAGCGTAAGGTGTTGGATTCGATCCCAGTCACTGTTGAATAACGAGAGATGGATATTGCGTTTCTGCCTTCTGCATGCACATCTGTCAAGTGGGTGCTCGGGAGTTTTCTGAAATGTTTATCTCTTACAACCTGTGACTCACTATCTATGAAAATTCTTTTCGGAAGTCAATTTACACAGTAAGTGTTAAATGCCTTACAACTGTCTTCACCTTAGCCATTCCTTTCACCTACAAGTGATAAAATAACGCAATAACTTAATGTGGTAGTGAACAAAACTTGTTTTCCGAGTTTTCGCCCTTGGAACACGTGAACATGGACCATACTCTATAAGATAGTGGCCCCTAAATTCATTTCTTAGCATCTCATACTGGACAACAGCTTTTGACCGACAGGTTATCCATTATGTCAAGGAATGCATTTAGGGAATTCAACAACTTTTAAGGTAACACATTGCCTAATTAAGCACTTTTTAATTGGAAATACGTGTTGTGGACGTAATGTCCCTTGAAAATAGCCATGTGGCAATTTTTAACATAGAATATTGCATTTTTAGAAACCGATTCTTGCGAATATTTGAATTTAAGTACAGGAAACATTGGTGTTCTTCGAAGAATTTCTTACTTTTCTCTTTTTAATTCCATTTGATGCAATATGAGAATTTTAAAAAATTTGACCTATGATTTTTAAAATCTTGTATTTGATGAATCACACTAGCTTTATTGGATTGGTTTTTTGTCGTTCAAAGGTCGTTTTTTGCACAAAAGCTCCAATTAGAAGGGCAGATTTGGTTTAAAGAATTCCGAACCACTACGATCAGTCATACCCAAGGTGGGATTCGAACCTACGAACTGTTGATCCAAAAGCAAGAGCGCTAACCATTCCCAGCTAATTACACACTCTCCCAATGGAACATTAATTTCTCTTTCCTTTCTGCCAAATGAAAATTAATCAATGCTTTTTATTATTAAAACTGATTATATTTAAAATATATATTTTTATTTTTTTAAAAATATTTCAGGATCATTTGTTATACCCTACCTTGTGTTTATGATGATTTGTGGTATACCCCTATTGTGCATGGAGCTTGCTGTTGGCCAGGTCACGCAGTCAGGACCGATATCTGCAATTGGCCAACTCTGTCCTCTAATGAAAGGTGTTGTATATAATAAATTATTTAAAATCAGTGTATGAATTTATTGTATGCTTTATTTAATGTATATTAACATTTAAAATCTATCTTTCTTATTAATTTTTAATATTTAGAAGTGTTATTCGTATTAAAACGTTTTCGCTTATTTCTAAATTCACATTACATGCAAAAGGTGTAACAAGTATTTTTTAAAGTGACTACTCGTTACACTATATGACTACTCGTTACAGTGAATTTCAATTGAATGACTGAGACTACTCGTTACTTTATGACTACTCGTTACAGTGAATTTCAATTGAATGGCTGAGACTACTCGTTATGACTACTCGTTACTTTATGACTACACGTTACAGTGAATTTCAATTGAATGACTGAGAAATTCAGTATATTACCAGATTTTTCTCTAAATTGGTAAAATAGTTTCAGCTAGAGTAATAAAAATATTAATGAAATGATTAATTGAATTGTGTATTTATTATATAAATAATTAAGTAGAAGAATTATTTTGTTACAAAAATGTAAATATTAAAAAAAATATGCAACAATGCAAATTGTTGCATATTTTTTTAATATTTACTTTTTTTTAATATAAAAAATTTGTAAATTTATATTTTAAATTTTAAATACAATTGTTATTTTTTCGTGAAAAGTTATTCAAATGCTAGGGATTCCTAGAAATACACAAAAAAAACAATAACAAAAAATAAACAAATAATATTACAAAAAAGTATAAAAAAATTATTGTTTTTTTTTCCCAAAAATGCAGAATCATATTAGTTTTATCCTTTTATTATAACATAAACGAAAAGAAATTTCTAAATGTAAATCAAAATGTTTCGTTTAACTATCATAAATTTAAAACAAAAATAGTTTGTAGAAGCATCTGATTCTTCTAGGCGTAAAAGAGCTTGCAATGTTTGATCATTTTATACAGAAATTTAAGAAAGGAATTTTTTTTTTTTTTTTTTTTTTTTTTAATGAAGATTTTTTTTGCGATTTAAATTCACTTATATTTCCTTCATCATATAATCATAAATATGACTATTATAGGTTTACACTTGTTAAATCAAATTTCAATCGAAACTAATTAGGAAATTGATTATGAATAATAAATAATTCATTATATCTCAACTGACTACATATTAATTATTTTATAAATACCGATAATAGTACTAGGGATAGATTTTAAACCTAATAATATAAGAGAAAGGAGTTTTTGATTGTTTGTATGTGTGACTAAACTCAGTGTTTAAAAAGTGTTTATCTATGATCCCCAGCTACAAAGACAACCATTTTGTTTATCCTAACTTGGTGAGGTAAAAGTTCACACCAAAACACGGTTATTCTTAATTCTTTTCTTTTAAATGCTAAAAAATAATTGTTTCAATTTTTATCGGAATTGTTGAAACATATTATCAAAAAGTACAAATTAAATGTAACAACGGCGATAATTTATAAAATATCATAAATGAATAAAGCATTTATAGTTTTAATTAAATAAATGCAAATATATAATAAAACGCGCTTGATAAATTTTTTTATTGCGATAGCATTACATATATATGTGATTTCCGCTGTATAAAACATCGCAAATTGATAGAAATCTGTTATTATTGAAGCAATATGTGTATAATTTAATGTATTACTATTGGTTATAATTTCAGTTCTAATAGCACATAAAAGTAAAGATAAATTTAAATTATTTATTTTACTTTTGTGAATATTTATAATATGCAAATTAAAATTTTTAATAAGAAATCATAAATTTTTTTTCAAAATTTAATTGTTTTATAGACTATTGTTTAAATTTCCGGTAAGATTTTTCCCTCTTCGTTAAAAATCTCATCAAAGCTGATTAAGACCTGAACAAAATATTGATTATCAAAATAAATAAAACTTATTTTATTTTATCAAGAAATTTATGTCGTTCATATGTAAGAATTTCTTAAATTTTAACTGAGTTAAATTTATTTAAAGCGTTATGTGTGTTTCCATTCTATAATTTTTTTCTCTCTTTCAAATTTTATTGGTGTATTTAGAATTAGAATGAATATCATAAATATATTATGTTATTTATAGAAAATATATTAGTTTGGGGAAAAAGAAATCCATTATTTTTACGTGAACTTTATGTAACTTCTTTTGGATTCGCTTTGTAAAAAGGTTTAAAACAGCTTTCATGTAGATTTTTAGGTCTTGCGCGTTACGACTGCTGACATGCGGTTAACTTCGATCATTTTTGATATTTTATAGACATTTTCGACGATGCTGTATCCACATGCAAGGTGCATCTCTAACATCAAAAATACCCGAACGGAATCGACGAAACAAAAATTGTACGTAACTGGTTGTTACAGTCTTATATAGGACGATAAACACCTTTCACAATTTTAGCCACCCGGCTATCTTTTTCGCCGTTCCAAGAGAAAAACGAAAATGTATCGAATATTCTGTTTGTTGTCTTCCATTTTTAAAACCTTGTACTCGTAACTGAATGAATCAAACAAAAAACCGCAAGAGGATATTTTAGCGTCAAATGTCACCTTTCCAACGAGCATAAATCTGAAATTGTTTGATAGATACCTCACGAGATATCGATCACTACAGACGTCTACCGAAAAAATAATGGATTACTTTTTCCCCAACCTAATAAAACAAGCCATGCCTGACATTTTTCGCAAGCCGTAGCTTCTAATGGAAAATTTGTACTTAAATGGGATAGTTGCGATTTGAAATATAATCATCTCTTAATGATAGTTATTATTTACTTAGCTTTACTGAAAACGCTGTTTTGTATCACGAAATGAGATCATTCGTTCAGATCAAATGAAGGTAAATAGAATAAAGTGTGGAACACTTAAACATTTCCTTCAATTACGAAGTTATTAAATACTGAAATCGGGATTCTTTGAGTCGCATTTCAATGCAATTCCGGTCGGTGTGTATTTTGAAAGCCGAAAAGCCATTCACTGCAATGGGAAAAATCAATAGTTATTCAAAAATAGAAAAAATATTGTTCTTTGTTTTAATTCACACTGGGAGTGTTTAAATTCCACTTTGGGTTAGTAAAAAGAAGAATATGGACTTGTATACTGGGGAATTCTAAATTGGTTTTGTAAACTACGTGGGTTAATCGTACTAATTCAGTCTAGCAATAATTATCATAAAACATTGGCTTGCATTCCATTCTGAGGGACAAAAAAGAACAAAGAATCTCAAAAAGAACAAAGAGTATTAAACAGAAACAAGAATCTAAAAAAGAACAAAGAGGATTAAACGCGCACGATACACATGTGGACTGAGTTGAAGATTTCATGGCGAGAATCGTTGTAGCAAACAAAATTGACAAGAGATTAGGAATCTTCGAGTGTGTGCGTCATTTGTTCTTTCTCAAGTGTCAATTGTGCAAAGCGTACATGGTCAGCATTTTGTGCACTTTCTGTAGCTTTTTCACTAAACACTAATATTTGAGTATGCAACTTTGGCATCGTTCATTTTCTTTCCCAACTCTTTCATAATTCAAGTTGGAATTCTAACATTCCTCTTTTCAGCTTCTCAGAGTGGAATACCACCCAATTGTTCTAATGCAATTAATGCTCGTCTGTATGAATACTATCACACCTTTTAATTTGTAAAAACAATTTAGAATCATCCTGTATATATTTTATACCGCTAGTGGTTACGTATGAATGAAAGTTTTAAAATGGAGGAAAGATCCACACGCCTTTGTCCTTGAAGTTAGCAAAGTTCTAGAGTGGTTCAAGGTCAATCTCATAACTTGACCTTGATTCAGAATTCTGACTAGTTTATCTGCGTTTCTCCACTTTGTTTAACAGAAATAGGCAGCGGAAACTGTCACAATAATCGAAATCACACAGTACTTAATTGAAAAAAAAAATTAATAACTTTTCACACCAAATTATTCATTTGCAATTTTTCTTCAAGGTTGCTTCAAAAACTTGCTTGCTTTTAACAATTATCTCATTTTGAAATGTTATTAATATTTCATCACGTAAATGTGGAAAATATATAAAAAATATAGGTCTGACAAAAAGAAAAAGTATTGTTCTTTTTATGATTGCTCATATATATTTGCTTAAGAGAAAAAGAAATTGAAAATTTTTATCAACGTATCGTTAACTACGGCAAGAAAGAATTCTGTGGATTCTGTTTCAAAGTAAATCAATTATGGTCCTAAAAAATGACAACTTATATGCTGATATAGATTTAAAAATTTTTAGATCCGTTTTATCATTTATTTAATACGTTATTATGTAACATAATTTTTTAAGCTCCTTTAACCTCTAGTAAATTAAATATGTTAAAGTAATGTTTTCTTACCGTGTTTAATGGTGAATCTAATATGCTGAAATCTCAATAGAATATAAATGCTTTCAATTTACTAATAAAATATTGCACAGTTTGCTTTAACAGTAAAATTTTTTGTAAACGAGATTAATATTATAATAACAATATTGAATGCTGCAAAAATTATAACATGTAAGTTTTTATCACACGGATGTTGCACAAGAGGTTATTATTCGCAGCTTATGATGAAATCCAGATAACACTTGGTGACAACTTTTAATTGTGACTGGTATTACAGCTGCACACATGCCAGTATATATTTTTTTATTTCCCACTGGAATTCAAATTCTTTTCATTTCATTTCTGGAAATCAAATTCATTTTAACAGATGGAAAAGAGAAATTGACAAACTTTATATTTTATGATAAAAATATATATTGTTACGAAATTAGTTCTCACTAATCTATTTGCTTCCAACTAATACTTAAATCGGATTATTAAAAAAAAAAAAAAAGAATTTTATATACATATGGATAAAATAAAATTTATTCTTTTAATATAGAATACTTCTATCTTTTCATTCTAAAAGTTTCTTTTAATAGTTCTTTTAACTTCTAAATATGTAAACAGATATTTTTGAAACATAATTTAAAAGAAAACAGTTGTTTACTTATTATATATAAAATAAGTTGATCATTATTATTATTTCATATAGTAAATAATAATGATTTAAACAATATAATTATTCAAATTTCAAAGTTTTCGCGTGTGAACGCTAATATTGCACAAAAATAATTCAGACTACTATTATTTGATTTCAAATCTTACGAGTCCATGTCTTTCTTTTATATTGTTTAACTCCAAAAAGGATTATCGTATGTTTTTTTTTATATTAAATACCTAAACACTCATTTTGGTTGTCTATAAAATTATCGAAATTCATTTACTAACCTAAATTAGCTCCAATCTCTATAATTTCAGTTAATTTATTCTTCTATAAATAGGCAATTAAATTGGGATTGAGTATTATCTTTAAAGACTTTTTTACATGACTTTAATTATAGATTTATGTTAGCATATTGGACTTGAAATTTCATCTATTTGTTATAATTTTAAAATATGTTCAAATTACCCACAAAATATCTTTCAAAAAGAGGAATATATTTTCTAAGGAAATATTGTAGCTAACATCTCATATGTATATTTTAGGTTTACATTTTAGTTTAAATATACGAAATTAGATCCATATTTTATTCTGTTAAACTTATTATATTAATTTATCTATATGTATAAAAATATAACTATGTATACATTTCCTTTAAGATTAACATATATATTTAAATACATAAAAATGTAAGCATGTATATAATTCACTTTATTAATTTTAATTATAAACACAGATATTTGCTATTGTTTTTGGGCCGCGGTATCCTGGTTGCATAGGGCGTCGTTCTCGTTACCGAAAGGTGGTGAGTTCGAATCCTGGCTTATCCGAAGATCCGTCTTGTTTACTAATGTTGAGTGGGACACGTAAAATATGTCAGTTCACAGTGTCCCCCATGTTTCCATTCCAAATTAATGTCTCTGGGGATGTTAGGAGCCAGGCTGTGGTTCTTCTCTGGTTTCCTATTTCTAAATTGAAAAACCCAGATGGTGCTGCCATCTATGTGCCAAAGTCGTATTTCCAACCTCGTAGATTGGTGCTATGTTCAAAAACGGAAGATGCTCTTTCTGACTACATTCGCTCAGTCCCTGAAAAGCAGGCTTCGCCAAGCGTCATATGTAATAGCAACTCTATTCTTTTTAGATCAACAAATTAATTTAATTATGTAGAACAGGATGTGTATATGTATTTTATTTATGTTAACATATTGATTTCTATTAAAACTGTACTCATGTTAAAACTTCCAAATATTAAATCTAATTTCTAAATGAACAGAGTTATTGTGACCTATACCTAGTTCTAAATTACATATTATTTATGTATGTCAATATGGAGGAATAATCCTACTAGATCTGAAACGCCTGTTATTGTTTAAGCAAGTTGTATACCCATATGAGTTTCAATCAAGAAAAATATACTATATAAGTAATAAAAAAAAGAATAATGATTCCCACTCATGAAGAATTTTAA
>JAPDSC010043532.1:9494-20525 GCA_026290005.1 Latrodectus geometricus
TTTCATTATTAAAAGAAGGGAAGGAAATTTTACTGCTGTGTCTCCTTTCTTAATTCATAAAGGAATATCGAGCAGTATAGGGGAAGTGAAAAAAATTCAGAAAATGCGTTCAGGTGACTTACTAGTTGAAGTTGCATCTGACACTCAGGCAACCATGCTTGCGAATTTGCAAGTATTGGCGAATTTAGAAGTAACTGTCTTGCCTCATGGTTATTTGAACTTTTCCTGTGGTGTTGTATCAGCCAGTGATTTGTTGAATACGCCAACGGACGAGATTCTTGAAAATCTTCAGAATCAGAAGGTCTGTAGCGTTAAACGTATAACAGTCAGAAAGGATGATAAGTATATTGATACAAAACATCTTATTCTGACTTTTACGACGCCAGATCTTCCGCAGTCTGTTAAAGCTGCATATTTGAATTTACCCGTTCGGCCATATATTCCAAATCCACTGCGATGCTTCCAGTGCCAACGATATGGACATTCGAAAACCGCCTGCAGAGGCAAACTTACTTGCGCACGTTGCGCAGAGGTTGGCCACGATAACTCGAACTGTACGGCAAAGGAGGTATGTGCAAATTGCCATGGCGATCACCCCTCCTATTCTCGAAGTTGTCCACAATGGGCCCTGGAGAAAGAAATCACCACAGTGAAAGTAAATAATAAATGTTCGTATCCTGAGGCTCGACGTATAGTTACTTCACGCACACCTAAGCCTGGAGTTACTTATGCAACTGCTACTAAAAAAGTATTTAAGTCCACTGGTACGCAAACTGATATGATTTCACTTCCCTTTTCAAAATTACCCCATAAACCAACTCAAAAGCCAAAACTGACATCTACAAATATTTTCCGGAAAGCTCCTCTGGCGAAATCCAAATCTGTGAAGGCTTTGAAATTAAAATCAGCTAAGGAGGGTACACACAGATCCTCCATTACCACCCGCAAAGCCTTATGCCTGGAAGCTGATGCTGTGTCACTTCATCCCTCGGACGAAGACATATCGTTCGAGGAGTCAATGGAAGACACGCCTCCCAGCCCAGGGAGAGGAGCTTATCAACATAAATAATAGCTTCCTTTGTTTCTTGGAACTGCCATGGTTTGCGCTCTCATCTCGATGACATCAAATCTCTAGCTTCAGCACATAACCCCGCGTGTTTGGCACTTCAGGAAACTTTCCTGAAGTCTACCAATAGTATTTCCATACGTGGGTTTAATTGCTTTAGAAGAGATGGTGGTAATAATGGAACAGTGTCTGGTGGAGTTTGTATACTAACATCTCATACCTACCCCAGCACTGTACAACCATTAAATACTACTCTACAGGCTGTAGCTGTGAGAATTCACACAACATGCTTGATTACAGTCTGTAGTTTATATTTGCCACCACATGATGTCATCCGCCAAGAAGAACTGGATGAATTAGTTGATCAGCTGCCTACACCATTTTTGTTAGTAGGTGACTTTAACGGACATAATTCTTTGTGGGGAAGTAGTGATATGAATTCTCGCGGTCGTCAGATAGAGCAGTTTATTTCTGATAACTGTCTCTGTCTGATAAATACCGACGAGAAAACATATTTCCACACACCCACTAGAACATTCCATTCCCTCGATCTCGCCATTTGTTCTCCATCACTTCTGCCATTGTTAAATTTAACAGTAGGAAATGATCTGCATAACAGCGATCATTTCCCTCTTGTCATCTCCCAGACTGGAGGTAGTAGTGTAGGACAACGTCTACCTACTTACGTGTACAGTCGGGCTGATTGGCATTTATTTACACAATTGGCAGTCGTTGATAATGAAATGGTCATGATCGAGAATATTGATGATGCTGTTCAAAAAGTCACTGAAACAATAATAAATGCAGCTGATGCAACAATACCCAAAAGTTCTTCTATATCACATAGGCGTTGCAAACCGTGGTGGAATAATGAGTGTCAAGAAACTTATAAAAAACAAAGGAAGTTATGGGGGTTATTCCGGAGATACCCCACAACGGAGAATTTAATTGCCTTTAAGAGAGCAAAAGCATTGGCTCGCAGAGCTCGTCGTCAAAGTCAGAAGGAATCTTGGTCTCGCTATGTTTCTTCTATAACATCTTCTACATCCAGTAAGCAGTTGTGGAGAAGAGTAAAAGCAGCCAATGGAATTTATAAGGATTTTTCCATTTCCATATTAAAAACCGGAGCTGCTCTACATTCTTCTCCTAAGGAAATCGCTAACGTCCTTGGTGAAACTTTTGCTAATGTCTCGAGCGCTGACTCTTACAGTCCTTCGTTTTTAAGGACGAAGAGTCGTGCTGAGCAAAATCCAATTCGTTTCAATCAGGGACAAGCCTTACCTTACAACTGTGAATTTAGGATGTCAGAATTGAAGAACGCATTACAGCAGACTAATAACACCAGTCCAGGACCTGATGGAATCAGCTATCCTATGCTTCAAAATTTAAGTCCAGATTCCCTGTTGAACTTATTACTTTTGTTCAATAGGATCTGGACTGAAAATAAATTTCCCTCCCTTTGGAGAGAAGCAATAGTGGTTCCGATCCTAAAGACTGGTAAAGATCCTTCTAACCCTTTGAATTATCGACCTATAGCTCTGACGAGTTGCTTATGTAAGACTCTCGAACGTATGGTCAATGCCCGTCTCGTATATGTCTTGGAAAAGAATAACTGTATTAATATTAATCAGAGTGGCTTCCGCAAAGGAAGATCCACTCTCGATAATATAACATGTTTGGAGACCCAGATTCGCAATGCCTTTGTGCAAAGAAATCATCTGGTCTCCATTTTCTTCGACATAGAGAAGGCTTATGACCGTACGTGGCGTTATGGAATTCTCCGTAGGATTTATGATTTTGGCTTTCGGGGTAATCTGCCGATATTCCTCCAGAATTTTTTAAGCTCCCGTATTTTTAAGATACGTATTGGAACAATCTTTTCCAATACTTTTAACCAACCTGAGGGTGTTCCTCAGGGTTCAATTTTAAGTGTCACACTTTTTAGCTTATTCATTAGCAACATCCTTCATCATCTACCTCCATCTGTTCAAAGTACTTTATTTGTTGACGACCTGCAAATATCATGTCAGGGGTCCAACATGCGATTAATTGAGAGACAATTACAAACTGCTGTAAATAAATTAGCTGCATGGTGTGCTGAAAATGGTCTTACTGTATCTCCTGGCAAGAGTTGTTGTGTCCACTTTTGCAGGAAGACAAGCCTGCATAATGATCCAGTCATTCACATCAACAATACTCCAATACCTGTAGTCAATGAGGTAAAATTCCTCGGAGTGATTTTCGACCGAAAATTAACCTTTCTTCCGCATGTTTTACATTTGCGGAAGAGGTGTGAGCGATCGCTTAATATCCTCAAGGTGTTATCAAATACATCTTGGGGTGCAGATCGCTCATCACTCCTTCGGGTTTATCAATCTTTGATTTTATCCCGAATTGACTACGGTTGTGTTGTGTATGGATCTGCAAGGTCTTCCGTCTTACGCAGATTGGACACCGTTCATCACTCTGCCTTGAGAATATGTTCCGGCGCATTTCGCACATCACCCGTCCAGAGTCTATATGTAATATGTCATCAATTACCACTAGACCTGCGACGGATGCAGCTATCTCTCAATTACTACGCTAAAGTTATGTCGACCCCTCATCATCCATTACGGTCCATGATTCCAAATGCCTCCATTAAAAGACTTTTCGATGCTCGTCCAATGAGCATCCCACCTTTTCTCACACGAATCAAGTCGTATTTGTCTTTGAGTGATCTACGTGATTTGCGGATTATATCACCAAATTACTTTGCTCATCCGCCTTGGTATAACCCGACACTTGCTTTTATTTATTCCTTTACTCAATATTCAAAATCTGACACAACACCTATTGTCTTTCAACAGCTATTCTATTCTCATCGCTGTCAGTATCAATCTTACAAACCTGTATTCACAGATGGATCTAAATCAGCAGGACATGTGGGCTGTGGAATTATCATGAATAATACATCTTTCAGCTACAGCCTACATTCGTCCTGCTCCATCTTCACTGCTGAAGCAACAGCCATATACTATGCTCTTCAGCTGGTGAATACAGATGACTATCATAAATATTGTATATATACTGACAGCTTGAGTGTTTTGGAAGCTTTGAGAGGCAGTAGTTTTAATAATCATCCTGTTGTGTCTAAGATTTTCAGAGTATTGGAATCCCTTGCTGGCAAGGATTACCAAATTTTATTTTGTTGGGTACCAAGTCACGTAGGTCTTGATGGAAATGAGAGAGCGGATGCAGCTGCAAAGGCTGCAACAGGTCAAATTTTACCATCAGTTCCGCTCTCTGATGTGAGAAGGGGTGTGAAATCATTAATTTATTCTCTTTGGCAGGAATCGTGGAATATGCAGGTTGTCAATAAATTACATTCTATTTTCTCATCCATCACCTCATTATCTATTTTACCGCTACGAAGTGCAGATGTAAGATTAACTCGCCTTCGTATCGGACACACACGTTTCACACATAGACATCTATTTCTAAGTGAATTAAACCCATGGTGTGAAACGTGTGATGAACCATACACTATTCATCATATTTTAATTTCATGTCATTATTTTAACCAGCAACGTTTACAATTTTTTAAATCGGATATTTTAACCTTGTCTGATTTGTTGGGGGAACCACCCCACAGAAATCTTTTTGCCTATTTAAAGGTAATTGGATTTCTTCATTTTATTTAAATTTTATTAAATTTACTCTAATTTTTCAATTTTACTTATTTAGATTTTAATATATTTATATACAATTATTTTTGTTTTTTAAATTTTTAATGTTGAGTATGGGTTTTGCCAATAAAAGTTCTCCTAAAAATTTAATTTTTGGCGCAGCTTGTCCTTTTTGGACCTTGCGCCACAAAACCCAACCAACCAACCAACCTGGCGGGAGTTATGGAATATGCAGGTCACAAACAAACTACGTGCCATTTTTTCATACCTCATCCCATCATCAGTTTTACCGTTACGAAGAGCAGACGTCAGATTGACTCGCCTTCGTATCGGACACACACGTTTCACACACAGGCATCTATTTCTAAATGAGTTAAATTCATGGTGTGAGGCGTGTGATGTACCATATACTGTATCACATATTTTAATTTCATGCAAAGATTTTAACAATGAACGCTTATTATTTTTTAAAACAGACTTTTTAACATTATTTGATTTGTTGGGGGAACCACCCCATGCAAACTTGTTTGCTTTTTTAAGATCAATTGGCTTTTTAAATTTTATTTAATTTGGTTTATATTTATAAAATTATAAATAAATTTAACTTTCTTTTTTAAATTTTACACAATTTGACTTTTAAATCATACACTTATACAAGAATTTTTGTGTTTTAATACATTTTAAATGTTGTTTGGGTTTAAAAATAAATAAAATAAAAAATAAATAAATGCAAAACTGAAATTTTACTCTTGGCGCAGCTTGTCCAATTTTGGACCTTGCGCCATAAAACCAAAAACATAAAAAAAAAAATTGGTACCCAACAAAATAAAATTTTGTAACCCTTGCCAGCAAGGGATTCCAATACTCTGAAAATTCTTGACACAACAGGATGACTATTAAAACTATTGCCTCTCAAAGCTTCCAAAACACTCATGCTGTCAGTATATATACAAAATTGATGATAGTCATCTGTATTCACCTGCTGAAGAGCATAATATATTGCTGTTGCTTCAGCAGTGAGGATGGAGCAGGACGAATGTAGGCTGTAACTGAATGATGTATTATTCATGATAATTCCACTGCCCACACGTCCTGCTGTTTTACTTCAATCTGTGAATACAGGTTTGTATGTCTGATACTGACAGCGATGAGAAGAAAATAGCTGTTGAAAGACAATAGGTGTTGTGTCAGATTTTCTGTATTCAGCAATGGAATAAATAAAATCAAGTGTCGGGTGATACCAAGGCAGATGAGCAAATTAATTTAGTGATTCAATCCGCAAATCACGTAGATCAGTCAAAGACAAATATGACTTTATTCGTGTGAGAAATGTTGAGATGCTTATTGGACGAGCAGCGTAAAGTCTTTTATAAGAGGCATTTGGAACCATGGAGCATAATGGATGATGAGGGATCGACATAACTTTAAGGTAGTAATTGAGAGACAGCTGCAGGCCATTTTCAGCACAGCATGCAGCTAATTTATTTACAGCAGTTTGTAATTGTCTTTCAATTAATCGCATATTTGACCCCTGACATGATATTGGCAGATGTCAACAAACAAAGTGCTTTGAATTGATGAAGAATGCTACTGAGGAATAAACTAAAAAGTGTGACGCTTAAAATAGAACCCTGAGGTAAACAATCAGATTGATTAAAAGTATTGGAAAAAATTGATCCAATTTGTATTTTAAAAATACGGGAGCATATAAAATTCTGGAGGAATATTGACATATTACCCCGAAAGCCAAAATCATAAATGCTGCGTAGAATTCCATATCGCCACGTACGGACATAATACTTCTCTATGTCTCAGAAAATGGAAACGAGATAGATCCTCCTCAAAAAGGCATTGCGGATCAGCATTTCCAAGTATGTTATGTTATCAAGAGCGGAGCTTCCTTTGCGGAAGCAACTTTCATTAACAGGAATAGTTATTATTTTCTAAGACATATACGAGTCAGGCATTGACCATACGTTCGAGAGTCTTACATACGCAACTCGTCAGAGCTATAGGTCCATAATTCAAAGGATTTGAAGTATGTTTACCAGTCTTTAGGATCGGAAACACTATTGCTTCTCTCCAAAGGGATGGAAATTCCTTTTCAGTCCAGATCCTATTGAACAAAAGTTGTAAGTTCAATAGGGAGTCTGGACTTAAATTTTAAAGCATAGGTAGCTGATTCCATCAGGTCCTGGACTGGTGATAATAGTCTGCTGTAATGCTTTCTTCAATTCGGACATCCGAAATTCGCAGTTGTAGGGTAAGGCTTGTCCCTGATTGAAAGAAATAGGATTTCGCTCAGCACGACTCTTAGTCCTTAAAGACGAAGGGCAGTAAGAGTCAGTGCTTGAGACATTAGCAAAAGTTTCACCAAAGACGTTTCCGATTTCTTCAGGAGAAGAGCATATAGCAGCTACGGTTTTTAAAATAGGAACAGAAAATTCCTTATAAATACCATTTGCTGCCTTAACTCTTCTCCACAACTGCTCACTGGATGTAGAGTTTGTAATGGAAGAAACACAGCGAGACCAAGATTCCTTCTGACTTTGACGACAAGCTCTGCAAGCCAATGCTTTATCTCTCTTAAATGCAATTAAATTCTCTATTGTGGGGTATCTTCAGAATAACATCCATAAATTCCTTTTTTTAATAAGTTTTATGACAATCATTGTTCCCCCACGGTTTGCAGCGCCTATGTGATAAAGAAGAACTTTTGGGTATTGTTGCATCAGCTGCATTTATTATTGTTTCAGGTACTTTTTGAACAGCATCATCAATATTCTCGATCATGACCATTTTATTATCAACTACTGCCAATTGTGTAAATAAAGGCCAATCTGCCCAACTGTACATGGAAGTAGGTACGCGTTGGCACACACTACTACCTCCAGCTTGGGAGATGACGAGTGAGAAATGATCGCTGTTATCAGATCATTCCCAACCGACAAATTTAACAATGGCAGAAGTGATGGGATACAAGTGGCGAGATTGAGAGAATGAAAAGTTCTTGAGGGTGTGAGGAAATATATTTTCTCGTCAGTATTTATCAGACACAGGATGTTATCAGAAATAAACTGCCATATCTGAGACCGTGAGAATTCGTATCACTACTTTCCCACAAAGAATTATGTTTGTTAAACACCTACTAACAAAAATGGTGTAGGCAGCTGATCAACTAATGTATAAAGTTCTTCTTGGCGGATGACATCATGTGGTGGCAAATATAAGCTACAGACTGTAATCAAGCATGTTGGGTAAATTCTCACAGCTACAGCCTGTAGAGTAATATTTAATGGTTGGACAGTGCTGGGGAAGGTATTAGATGTTAGTATACAAACACCACCAGACACTGTTCCATTATTACCACTACCTCTTCTAAAGCAGTTAAACCCGTGGGCTAGGAGGCGTGTCTTCCATTGACTCCTCGAGTGATATGCCATCGTCTGAGGGATGAAGTGACACAGCATCAGCCACCATTAATAAGTCTTTGCGGGTGGTAATGGAGGGTCAATACGCACCCTCCTTCGCTGATTTTAATTTCAAAGCCTTCAGACTTTGATTAAGCCAAAGGAGCTTTTCCCAATATTTTTGAAGATGGTAATTTTGGCTTTGGAGTTGTTTTATGGGGTAATTTTGAAAGAGGGGGGCCTCAATTATCAGGACCCTCCTTTCCAGGGACACGGGTCTCCATGCATGGCAAACACGTGGGTGATTTAGTCCCCAAGAGAAGCTAATAGCAACACAGCAGCAACAGCTACTCAAGGGGAGCCCTCAACCTCGTAAGAGGCAACCACAATGAGCGAGAAAAGGCAAAGAGAGGAGAGAAGAAAAGAAAGAAGAGGACAGATCACTCGGGATTGTGACACCCGTGTTTACTTAAAGAAAGTAAACCCACTGAGGGGTTGGAAAATGGTGAAGTAGATACTGTTATTGAACTTCCTTTAGTACAAATGAAATTATTAAAATGATTAATTTTGGCAAATGCATTGAAGTTAAATAGAATTTCATTACTGTGATAAATATCAGTCCTTAGAATACACAAGTTTAAAAAAAATAGTACAGAGATATCTTCTGCTTCTTTTAGTACTTTTTCTTGAAGGAGTAAAAGTTGAGAAAATTTTTTCAACACTTTTAAATATAAAAATTTATATTTTAAAATATGTTGAAAAACATAGAAAAGAAGGAAGTGTAATAGATTTTTTCTTATGGCAAAATAACTTTAAACAATTATTTGGTTTATGTATTTTAGTTATTAGATTTTTTGTAAATTGTTATAATAAATTAAAACTTAATTAAAAATGGGAGTAATGACAATTTTAAAGTGATCATGTATTTTAGTATTATCTTTCTCCCTCACTTACATACATACAAAAGTAACATCATAAACGTTTATTAAATATTTAAATTTAAACTTCCTTTAAAGAATAGAAGATTTATCAGTTTTTTGAAAAAGGAAAATATTTTAAACATTTGATTCATTTCACATTGAAATCTAATAATCATGAAATAAAAATCCTATATGCTCACAGTACATCCCTGTGAGGGCTGTTGTTGTTGTTGTTGGGTTGGGTTTTATGTCGCAAGGTCCAAAATTGGACAAACTGCGCCAAAACTATAATTTTGTATATAATTTTTTTTTTTTTTTTTTTTTCAAAACCCAAGCAACATTAAAATTTTAAAAAGTAAAAAGTTGTATATAATATACTAAAAGCTAGGCAAATATTAAAGAAAACGAAAAAACTAAATTTTAATGATTCAAAACATAAATATTAATTAAATAAAATGCAAGAAACCTATTGCTCTCAAGAATGCAAATAGGTTTCTGTGCGGTGGATCCCCTAGCAAATCAATCATAGTTAAAATATTACTTTTAAAAAATTGTAAACGTTGATTGTAAAAATAATGACATGAAATTAAAATATGAAAAATTGTATATGGTTCATCACACGTTTCACACCAAGGATTTAGTTCACTTAAAAATAAATGTCTGTGTGTGAAACGTGTGTGTCCGATACGAAGGCGAGTTAATCTAACATCTGCTCTTCGTAACGGTAAAACTAATGATGGAATGAAAGATGGGAATATGGCACGCAGTTTGTTCGTGACCTGCATACTCCATGACTCCTGCCAGAGAGAATTTACAAATCTTTTTACAACCCTTCTCACGTCGAAAAGAGGGACAGATGAATGGAGTAAAGACGATGCAGCTTTAGCGGCTGCATCCGCTTTTTCATTTCCCTCTAGACCTACATGACCTGGGATCCAACAGAAAATGATGTTATAACCCTTGCCAGCAAGAGAATCCAATGCTCCGAAAATCTGGGACACAACTGGATGATAATTGTTATAGTCTTTCAACGCTTCTAGAACACTCAAACTGTCAGTATACATACAGATTTTATAAAATTGCTCTGTATTCACTAGCTGAAGGGCTTGATGAATAGCCGTAGCTTCAGCGGTAAAGACGGAGCAGGACGAATGGAGGCTGTAACCATAACTGGTATCAGCATAAAATATGCCACAGCCAACATGTCCTGCAGTTTTTGAACCATCCGTGAATACAGGCGTGTATGATGAATACTGACAGCGATGATATAGATATAGCTGTTGAAAAACTGTTGAAGTTGTGTCCGATTTTGTAAATTGAGCAAATGGATTAATAATAGTTATCTGTGGATCATACCAGGGTGGATGGGATTGTAAGTCCGTTTTAGTAAAACGGACATCATATAGGTCTGTTAAATACATTTGATCTTTAGTTCGAGTGAGAAAGGGTTGGATGCTATAAGGCCGAGCATCATATAGTCTATTTAAAGCAGGAGAAATGGCCAAGGATCGTAAAGGATGGTTTCGATCAGACATGACCTTAGCGTAATAATTGCGAGACAGCTGCATCCGTCTCAGATCTAAAGGCAATTGTTGGCAAATCGCGTAAAGACTCTGGACGGGTGATGTGCGGAATGCGCCTGAACAAATTCTCAAAGCAGAGTGATGCACAGTGTCCAGTCTGCGTAAAACAGAAGACCTAGCAGATCCATACACAACACTTCCGTAGTCAATACGAGATAAAATTAGTGCTTGATAGACTCGAAGTAGTGACAAGCGATCAGCACACCAAGAAGTATTAGATAATACCTTGAGGATATTAAGCGATCGCTCGCACTTCTTCCGCAAATGTAAAACATGCGGAAGAAAGGTGAACTTTCGATCGAATGTCACACCAAGAAATTCAATCTCGTTGACTACAGGTATTGTAGTGTTGTTCAGATGAATAACAGGATCGCTGTGAAGACT
>JAPDSC010043543.1:0-29281 GCA_026290005.1 Latrodectus geometricus
ATGTCCAACAATTTAATAGCAATATTTGAAACACTATTTTAGTTTCACAGTATGAGCTATGAAAATTTGTTGTACTTTTTTGTTGTAAAAAAATTGGAATATAAATTAAAAATAAAGTTTTTATTCTTTTGTTCGATGAAAAATATAAATTAACTGCCACCCCTTCCATATTTATGAAAAAAAAAATGAAAATTTGCAACATTTGGTGACATTTTTTCATGCGAAAATGGCCGAGTGGTAGTATAGAAGTACTCTAATTTTATACAGTATGATGTAAAGCTGCACGAAGTTTCTAAGTCAATTCTAACGATTCGTAAATTTCTAATTTTTAGCGTACTATTTCAGTTAAAATATTAATCAATTCGATTTTAATTTTACACTTTATAACAGAGTGGTGTCTTCGCAAGACATCCATTGCTTCGTCTACCGTTGACGCAGAACCACTGACGTCTCCCCCGTCAATGGTGCGATGAGAGAAGTATGTGGATGGCAGGAGGGAATGAAATTGCCTTTACTGACGAGTACCGCTTCTGTCTGCAACACCTCGATGGTCTGGAGACACTGTGTCTGGATTCGAGTCTGGAGAGAGCATGCTGAACAGCTGCACTATGCACCACCACACTGGTTCTGCACCGGGTATTATGGTATGGGGTGGTATTGGATATTGGTCTCGCACTCCTCTGGTACGCATTGTCAGTACTTTAAACAGCCAGCACTACATCTCCGAGGTGTTGGAACCAGTTGTCTTTCTTTACCTTCAGGGCTTGCCCACAGAAATATTTCAACTGTATAATACGAGACCACACAGTTCAAAGGTTGTTCGTCAATCACCAGATTGAATTGATCCCCGACCGGTTCGCTCTCCAGATCTTTAGCTGATAGAAAACATGTGGCCCATGTTTGCTCAACGATTGACTCAGTTTATATCCCCAGCTGCCACATCAGTTCAACTTTGGGTAACGCGTGGAAGCTGCTTAGTCTGCAGTATCCTAAGAACACATCCAAAGTTTCTTTGAATCAATGCCGAGGTGTGTGGCAGCGGTGATCTCCAACAATGGCGGTTACTCTGGCTACTGATTTTGGCAGGAACCACACTTTACAGAAGTTTATAAATTTAATAATTTGATTCTTGCTCAACATGTTACCTATAAAATAAATTTTGTTGTGATATCTCTTGTATTTCTTGGTGTTCCAATTTGGGTGGCCAAGCAATGTAGAGATAAATAAATTGAATGCAAGAAATCTAAAGATTTAGATAGTAATTGTAGATGCCAACAGATGGCACCACTACACAACAGTTTATTTTTGTCTCCTATAAAATTAAAATTAATTAATTAAATTTAATTAATGAATTAATATTTGATGAAAAACTGTATTAACATCAAGTGTCATCCACCACAAGCTGAAAAAAATTTATTTAAACATGAGCGGATGAATAAAAAGTATTTTATAAACATTTTGAAAATTTGAAGAAGGCATATATGTATAGAGGGTGTGTAAACTAATAGAAGGAATTGAAAAAAATTCTTCTGAATAATTATGCTAGCTTCACTCACTGATAAAGGATAAAGACTATTGATAAAGAGTAATATATCAGTTTATGAATGCTTATTTTGTATTAAATAAAATTATTGACTCTAAATAAAGGTATTAATTATAATACAACCTGTGCAAGATCTGTTTTTCTGAGCATATCCATTTTCGCACAAACATACTTTGTTTCCTAGGTTATCAAAGTAACACGCTGTTGAATGTTCACCACAGAAGCAATCTAGAAGACATAAATAAAATGATATAAAATAAAATAATTAGCTATATTTGCATTAAAGATTTATTTATCACTTTGTAAAAGCTAGAAACATAATTATTAATAATTTGATTATTAAGATAAAATTAGTATCACCAAGAAAAAAAAATAAAATAAAATAAAATAAACAAAAGCACCAAAAAGTAATTAATTATGATCTGAATACTTAAAAATAATTAAATTGTAATATATGGTATAACTCCAGCTGTATGTTTTATAAGATAATCTTTTGTTTCTTGAATCTATTAAAAAAAAAAAAAAAAAAAAACAGATTTTATGATTTTCGAACACTGATTTTAAAACAAAATGATAAAATATGAAATTAAAAAGTTTATTTTTGAAGAAAGAAGTCTTCAAATTCATTGAGAAGTATTTACTAATTAAAAAAGTGGTTTATTTTCAACATTTATTTCATTATATTTGAGAGAGAGAGAATCGAGTAAAAAATTCCCCTTGTGTTAACTACTTTGAATAGCGCTACCTATAACGAACAACATATCTACAGTGTTCCGTCTTTATTTTATAAGATCTCGATTTTGATTTTGAAAACACGCGATTAATTGTGATTGTTTCGGTATGAAACAACGATCACGTGTAAACAGCAAAGTGCAACAATTTCGCTGCCGTTTAGTATTCATGATATTTTTTAATGTCCGTTTTTTATGTTAGATAAATTTGTCTCGTTTTAGTATCTAATGTTACTTTTTCTACACCTTGTTCTTCTTTTAGCTTTTATCTTTATTAGTTGATAAAAATATCTATGCCACAATTCTAATTAAAATCCAAAGAATTTTATAAATGAGTAATACTTAAATTATAACTGTCAAGTTAAGAAGAAAAAAATTATTGGAGTTCAATATATATATACTTACTAAACTGAATTTCACAAAATTGAGATCATATAATATATTTGTATAGCATGTGAATGTATAAGATTTATTATTGAATTAAATTATACAGTAACCAATAAGGAACTAATTATTTTTAATGAAGAAACTTGTTTACAGAAAGTTTTGCCTATTGTGTTTTTCTTTTGAGCAATCTAACTTTTTTAGTTAACGTAACTTACACAATCCCGTGTGGTAAAACGCTGAGATTTTCGAAGCAAAGAAATCAACAAGTGTTCGACGTAGGTTTGCCTCTTTGGACAGAAGTTCCCTACCTGAACTTTTGAAACCAATACTATGCAGTATGTTGGTTCATAGCGCAATCGCTAAAAGCTTGTCAAATTCAGGAATTTTCTACTGGCATTCCAACTTTAAATGCGTAAGGCAACAAGTATGACCGAATCAGCACATTGGACACTTCCATTTGTCTTTGCTGATATATATCAATCGAAACTCATCATCAGTATGAGTTTCGATTGATAAAAGTGAGTGGTTTACCTTCTTTTATAATGACTAGTATTCCTACATTCATCTGACCTTACATGATTATACACTAATTTGCATATCTATTTTCAATTTATTAAATTGCAAACTGAAGATAACTTTATAATTCACCTTGTATTCAGTTATATAGTTTTACAGAATAATATTCCTTTTGTGATGCGAATATAAAATCACTAGAAAGTTTTTTTCACAAGTTTGTACCCTTCTTAATGTGTTGAAATGGAGGAAAACTGAGGGAAAAATTCCTTAATAATTATCAGCAGGGATGCAACTTTATGCAATAAAAGTGTTCCAACTCTTTTTGACCTTAGGATGAACAGAGAGAAAAGTTTTTTTTTATTATTGATATAGGATATTATAATCTGTCTTTCACTATTGAATAAAGAACGAAGTCTTCGTTTGAATGAATGCAGTACATTTCTTGCAGAAGAGAGAATTCCAACCAATTGTTGTGTTACATTATAGGGGCGTCTTTTTCGTTACTGGAAGGTGGTGAGTTTGAATCCCAATTTATCCAAAGATCCGTCGTGTTCACTAGTGGCGACTGAGGCACGTAAAATATATCGTAGTCGCAATGTCCTCCATGTTCCCATTCCAAATTAATACCCCTGGGGGTGTTTGGAGCCAGCCAATGAGTCTTCGCGGGCTACAATGTCTAAATTAGAAGACCCAGATTGTGGTGCCATTTGTGAGCCAAAGTCGCCCTTCCACCTTCGTAGGGAAGTGCTCTGTTCATAAACAGAAGACGCCACTTTCAATCTTCATTCGCTCAGTCCCTGACTGCCGTCGGCAAGTGTCATAAGTAACAACAACAACAACATTACCTCTTCATTGTTGGTATCTGATGTTTATTAACTCTAACATGCTGGATTCCTAAATAATAGCGTGGGGTGAGCTTCCATGAATGAAGTCATTAGCGAGATGGTCTGAAAAAATCTTTTCATGTTGTAGAAGAGCATAATTATGGTCTTGCTTAACAATAACGACAGGGGACAGCTAATATTGGTCAGCACGCTCTGCATATTCCTCGAGAAGGACATGAGGAGTTTAGGAGTGCAGACACTTCTCTTTAGAATAGCACAATCATCTCTGTGATTGTGGTCAGTTGCTCTATTTAGATTTCAAAATGATTGAGTGATCACTTATAAATATTTTTTTGATCACATTTGCCATTTACGGAATTAAGATGATTCCGAGATGGATTCTAGAAACCAGCAGAATATAATATAGCGAAAGTCCATTTCCCTTACCTCTTTGACTCTGTGAATCCATTCAAACGCATAAATTGAAAGTGCATTCAATTTCGATATAAATACCCTTAGTAAATTCAAACTTTTATTTATAAGATAGGGGTTGTTCCAAATTTGATTGAATCTAATCCTGAACGTGAATTATGAAAAGTTATCGAATTCAATTTGCCACGAACATTTTAATGAAAATTAAATTTTGAATAAAAATGAAATTTTAAAACCATGGCTTAAAAAATGTATGTATATTTTGTCAAATATGTATAGGTAAAAAAATACTGACATATTTGATACATTAATTAATGTATCAAATATGTCAGTATTTTTTGTAGTATCAATATGTAGTCAATATGTAATCAAATATGTAGGTATATTTTGTAGTATCAAAAACTTCAAATAATCAGCAAAAATAAATAAATTCAGAATTTTATTTAAGTACATAAAATATTTATTTATTTCAAAAGATAAATTTATAATTTTAATTGTAAATTTTTGCTGAAGTTTTTGCATATGGTTTGAAAGTTATATTTCAAAATTACATTTATGTATTTTAACTAAGCTGTAAAGAAAGTTAAAGAATTAGCTGTAATGAATCATAAAAATTGCACATTAGTTAGCAGAAATTACAAAACTTATTTTTAATATCATAGCAAATCTTGTGATTTTACAAAAATGGTTTAGGTTACCGTTATGAGATTACAATAAGAATTCCATTATATTACAAAAATACTTTGTAAATTATCTCTCTCTAAATTTAAATTAATTTAAAAGTTTATTGAATTATAAACTTAAAGCATTTTTGTAAGCTTGATCCGACAGAATTAGAATGCTGAAGATGGAGTTAAAAGAAGATAAAAACAATACATAAAGCATTCAATTTCGCAAAAGCTCTAGCAAATCTGCTGCAAAAATGGTTCTATGAAAGTGGGAAAGATATAAATCAATACGCGGTAAAAATATAGCAATGGACCTTCAGTACCCTTACTGAAAGGAGACAATCATAGGCAATTCTATCTCAAAACCCACTTTAGAGACTGGAATAAAATCCTTTTCTTAAATTTTCACGACTGTCTCTCATTTTTCCATTATTGTTAAATTCTGAAATAATTCTGTAAAAAGAAAAGCTTTTGCTTTCTACTTTCTTAAAATTACGACTTCATTTTATTATTCATAAAACTAAGAAATTTCTCAATCATTCATTTTTAAATTTAAATAAATTAATGATCCAAAATACATTTGAAGTCTTAGCCTGAATCAATGTAAAGATGATTACAGACAAGATTATAATTATATGAAGCGATTACCGTTGTTTTACCAAGAATTAACTCCAGAACTCATAAAAAAGCTGAAAAAGAATGAAATGAACTCCACAAGTTAGAGATGAAGTTTTAAAAGAGTTAAAAGAACTCATGAATGGTAAGGTTTGAAATTCTAATTGTTTATTTTCCACACTGTAACCGAAAAGGATTAATATTTTTAGATGTCATAAATTTTCATTTTGGTCAAGGAGACATTTTAAAAGATGGAAATATGTCTTTCATTATACTGTCGTTTTTTAATAAAACTAAGAATCAATTTATTCTGCTCAGTAAATAAATGAATTTTTAGCAATTGAAATCTTCATAACCATTAATCTTTAGATGCATTTTCTGAGAAATGTTTTTAATTAAAATATTTGTTAGATTTACTAAGTATTGATTTTAATGTAAAAGCAGTACCGAAATGTTGAAATACTCATAAAATAATTTCATTTTTTAATAATTGCAATTTTGAAAGTGTAATTAAATTGTGGTTTGGGTACCCTTCCTCGCCAATTTGGCGATAAACGCGCCAAGCGTGGTAACTCGGACGTTTTTTATTCTTAATTACACTCTTTATAGCAACCTCCAGAGGAGGGAATTTGAAGAATTGATAGAAACAAATGTTGATTAGTATTATTAGTAAACTGAAATATTAATAAAAACATAATTTTTATTAAATATTTCAGAGTATTTTTTGTTATGCAATTCATAAAAGAACAGTGTTTTTGTTTTCATTCCCATTGCAAAAGAGAAAAATTGTTAAAATTATGTATTTCATTTTCATCGCCATAGCAACGGCGTTTTGGAAAACGCGCTAAGCAGGGTACCCAAAGCACATTTTCACCGAAAGAACTGAAAAATTTTTTATTTCTAAAATTAATTTGTAGTAGATTTTCTTTCTTTTTCTCGTCTTAGATTTCTGTGTGTAATATATTTTCTTAAAGATTTATTAATTTTGAAGTAAACTTACAAAGTTCTTTAGAAAAGTTTAAATAACAAGGAAGTGTGTTTTATTTCTATCATACCTGAGCACATATCACCAAGTTGAGAAAATCCTGGATAACAGTAGCATCTCTTCTTACCCAAGTTATCCAATTTACAAGCAATTGACTTTATTCCACAGTAACATTCTGTAACAACAATCATAAAGATACATCAATGTTACGTAATCATTAATAGAGTGAATATATTAATTTAGAGAAAAAGGAATCCATTATTATTTTGGTTGATGACAGTAATGGTTGATATCTATTAAAGTATCGATCAAACAATATCAGATTTATGCTCTTTGGGAAGATGACCATAAAAAATTCTTTTGTTGCTTTTTATTTGAACTATTCTGTTGTGAGTTACAGAGTATTAAAAATGGAAGTCTACAAAGAGAAAATTCGCTGAATTGTATAGTTTTTCTGGTTGAATTCTAGCAGAGTCCACATCCTTGGCGTGAATAATTTTAATTGGCGATACATTTCGCCAATCTTGGTAATCCTACTTTGATACACTAGATATGATAAACATATTTATTTCTGGAATTCTTATTTTGCCATTTTGTTCTGCCTTGGCGCTTTTTTTTCAGTTTGTCACTAAAGGTGTGGGTTTTCCCAGGATTTTACCGTTTTTCTTTAATAAAGGCGAAAATACAAGACAGACGCGGCAGAAATTGTGAATAGGTTTTGGTCCGGATACCGTAATAGTCAGTTACACACGAATTTGGTTTCGTCGTTTCTGTGAAAGTATTTTTGATATTAAAATTGCTTCTGTCACAGGAGAAACGTCATCAAAAATCGAAGTGTATAGGCATGCGGCACTACCCTTGAGCTAAAGATTGATAATAAGGAGTATTACAGAACATTTGCACGAAGTGAATCCAACACAAACTATAGAAAGTCTTAAAACTCACATAAAAATAATGGATTGCTTTTTCCTCAAACTAATATATAAATAAAAATGTGAATACGATATTTTTTTATATATGCTTATTTATTAAATCTAAAGCTATTCTTCATTTTTATGAAAAATATACTATTTCATTTTTTCTAGTTTTATGAAAAATTAAAGTTACGCTGTTGAGTACATTATTTATTAAAAAAACGGTTAAGTTTAAATTATTTTGAATGTAATAGATAAAATTGCAATAACGAAACGCAAATTATATAAAAAGTCTGCTAGAAAATGGATATTTTTTAATAATTATTTTTAAATATCATTTAACTGATATATAGCCGCCCAACCTGTCTAGTGGTTAGCGTACCTGACTATAGATGGGTGGGTTCGAATCCTGGCTCGGGCATGGATGTACTTTCTCTCTCTTTCTTGTCTTTGTCCTTTCTTTGTGTGTGAATGGTTGCCTACCCTACAAACGGGTACCTATGGCATGTGTGTACTGAGGAAGTCGGACTCCACACCAAATAGGGTTCAGTTGGAAAAGTGGAACAGCGCACCCCATATTGCCAGCCTGGCTGGCACACGATAACAACAACAGATATATATTTATCAATTATAAATTATTCAAATCTTGAAAATAAAATTGTGTATTTGTTTAAAACTAAAATTTTTCGATAAAAGAAGTAAATGTAAAAAATAAAATTATATATAAATTATAGAAACTAGAATATTTGCATATTTAACTTTAAAATTAAGTTCTAAATCTTTGTATTTTAATCTTTGATGCTGCATAGTCCTACTTTTATCGACTGAAATAAATTAATTTAATTAATTTTTAAGAATTACTCTTATTCTTAATTTTTTTATCGCTTTTTACTTTTAAATTAACATCAAAATATTTTAAATTATTTTAACACTGATATTCTTATTATAATATTATTAAGATGAAGCTACAATCTCGGCATTACCGAGCTCAAAAAAATACAACATTTGAAAATGCTTTGATAATAGATTTGCGGCAAATACCAAACCCAAGAATTCGTCTCATAAATTTATTGTTTTACATTCAAGTGACAGAGCTCTGATTTTCACAACGGCGAGTAATTCACAATGTTTGATATCAAATTGTGAAGTAATCATTGAGGAATCCTGTTAAAAATGAAGCGCATATCCGATTTCCTTTTGATTATATATTTATCACCGTGTGTAATGTCTGACTGACCAATTTTATTAACTATAGTCAATGTTCTATGATTTGTTTGATTAATTAATTGTTATCATTACTTTACATCAATTCCTAAGAAGAATAAGAATAATAAACAATCTAATAGTTAGCATAATCATCTATCAATTAATGATTTTGTTAATCTTATAATTAACAAAATCATTATTTGCAATCTCCTTGACAAATTGAAATATTTCTTTTAAATGCATTTTTATGATATGAGACAAATGAAGCAGTATTACAAATAATTAAGAACATTTAAGAAACTTTATGAAAATGAATTATTATAAGATGAAAAAGTGAATTATATTCTTACATAATAATAAAAGTTAGATACTTTAGCAAAGCACTATAACTTATGTCAGACTGGCAGAATATAACATTTTAAAATTATTTAATTTATTATGTTCTGTGGTTTTCGCGAAAATGAATAAATATGTTTTTATTACATTTGCTATTTTCATATTTTATAATTTTTAGTTAATAAGTGAAATGTAAAAATTCAAAGGAGAATTTAAATATTGATCATTAAAATAATGATATACCTTTGATTTCATTCTAATTAGATTTTTATTTGGATGAAAGAAAAATTTTTCTACGTTAGCTCAAAATTTAGTTTCCATAACTTATTCACATACCTGGACGATGTGTAGGAGTAGTAGGCACAGTAGTAAAAACAAATTCTGGAAAAAAATAAATGAAGATTATATATATATATATTTAAGACAACATCTCATATTTAAATGTTATCGAATCAAATTAATTTAGTGTTTTTTTTAAATGTATTTCTGGTTAATGATTTTGAATTTAACTTCACATCAATAATAGAGAAAATTAAATTGAAGAAAAGTTACTTTATGTACAATGTATAGGATAATACGGATAAGTGGTACGAATTTAAAACACCATGTTCCAGAAAAAATGGCTCCAAAGAATACGATTTTTTGTCACCAATAGAAAATCATATTCCAAATTTATAGTTGTTATCTTTGACAAACCCTTTCTGTTTTTTTAAACAAGAGCTCAGTTTTAATAAATATTTCGGTGAAGTCCTAGAAGAACCTATATTCTTGGCGACAAACTGAAAAAAAGTGCCAAGGCAGAACAAAATGACGAAATAAGAATTCCAGATATAGTTAAGTTTATCAGTACCTATTGTATCAAATAGGATTACCAAGACTGGCGAAATTAATCATCAACTAAAATTATTTGCCCAATATTAATATATTATAAGGATCTGCTAGGATCCAACCAACATTTCTCTGCTTTTATACGAAGAAATGATAAAAATTTGGGACTTGCTAAATACAGAACAAAATGTGATTATTTTTGAAATTATAAAATATTGGTATCAGAAAAATTTTATGTTCAATTATTTTTTTTAAATAATCAAAGCCAACTTTGGTAAAATTATTAATTCTAAGACATATGTTTCAACATTATTATTAAAAATTTACTTTTTGATTTGACTCTCCTTAAATATGCACTAGGGGAAACTATATGAAACGAATTGCTGTGTTGATTTGGCGGAATTCGCGCCAACTTTTCTGGTAGACAGCATTTTACAATGTACTGAACAATAAATATTTAATGATTAGGAGTTTAAGAATGATGGTAGGACCTATATGGTTAGCGGTTTCCAAATTCTCATCCAGGTTTGTTTCGTGTACATGTCTGACCGATTTTACTAAAATAAGGAAAAAAATGCTTTCAATAATAGACTGTTTTTTCAATAAAATTTCGATTTATATAAAAATATATTGAACAATTTTTCTGTATGCATTCCCTTTATTTTTGAATACTAAAAATAAACATGGTTAAGCATTAAAAACTTTCAATAATAGCTACAACCTCATTGCGGTACAAAAGTCATTAATTTTTTACAACCTGTATTAATAAATAAGTGTACCTTAATCAAACTTATAATTTAATATGAAAATAAATTTTGTCCAGTTACTATATAATAATAAAATAATCAGTCTTGAAACATAGAAACTAAAATAAAAAATTTTATGGCTGAAATAAGAATTGATTTAGTCACAAAAAGAGATTTATGTAAAATTTAAAAAAAAAAAAAAAATAAATAAATAAAAAAAAAAAAAATAGTAGCTTCTAGTGATGTTATTTTTCGCAAAAGAAATTTACTATAGTTTTAGAATAGATAGAAATTATAAGAAAACTATAAATGGAAGAATATTCTAAGAAAGCTTAAAATTATTTTTGTAATAAAACGTTGTTTAATTCTATAAAGATTTATAAATTAATAGAAACTTAAGTGCAATTCATATGTTATTAAATATATGAATTGAATCACACAAACAGTTATTGAAATTTTAGGACAGATTCAAATTAAATGAAAGTTTAGTTATTTATTATTATTTTTTGCAAGCTATGGTGAATTGAAGTAGGTCTCTATATTTTAAAGTAATTATAAACACTATTATATAATTCCCTATACAAGATAGGAGCTGAAGCTATGAAATTATGGACTGAAGCCAAGGTGATAACTATTCAGTTATGAATTGAACGGATTAATTTCTAATCTTTACTAATGTAATACAGTAGTTGCTATTTTTTGAGATATTTATGCTGAGCCACAGCCTGTTTAATGGTCAGCTTGCCTGACTGCGGCCAAGGAGGACCTGTGTTCAAATCCCGGTTCGGGCATGGATATACTTTCTCCCTCTCAAGACTTTGTCCTTTCCTTGTTATGAATGGTTGCCTACCCTATAAACGGATACCTATGGCATGTGTGTACTGAGGAAGTCTAAACCCACACCAAATATGGTTCAGTTGGAAAAGTGGAGCAGCACACCCCACATTACCAGCCTGGCTGGTACTCAAAAAAAATATGGAAAATTCTATTTTTTTCGAACCATATAACCCAGAAGAAAAACTTTTTCAACTGAAACAAATAAATGGCTTCACCAGGCCAAATTTTAATTAAAAAACATGATATTTATTTGTGTATGTACTGCTTTCTTGTAATTAACCCCATCACAATTCTAATCCTTTATCTATCTGCTTACTATTATAATTGTTGCCAATTATATTTTCGCTAGTCTCTTTGGGCTATAAATCTCTTCAGAAAAAACTCATGTCTTGCTTAAGGGAAAATTGCGATTTCGAAAATTATTGATGAATAGTATATGATATTAGTTTGATTCAAAGTTCTACATTGTACTTTGAAATGTGATTTCATAGATACAAAAAATGGACTGAGGAGTGGAATTATTGAAAATCCTTTCTAATATGAAGTTGTTAAATATC
The DNA here is from genome assembly GCA_026290005.1 of Latrodectus geometricus. NCBI lineage: Eukaryota > Metazoa > Arthropoda > Arachnida > Araneae > Theridiidae > Latrodectus > Latrodectus geometricus. The sequence continues at coordinate 12,126 of JAPDSC010043543.1, forward strand.
GAGTTCAGAATACTTTTCATTCGCGTTCCAATGTATTTCCTTAAGCCATGAAAACGTTCGCAACAGTAAAATAAAGCAATTTCAAAAATCGAAAGAAACACCGTTATTTTTTTAGAAAAAAAAACTATATAGTACGAGAATGCATAAAGAATCGTTGTTATACACATTTTTTTCTATATTTCCAGCAATTATGCATAAATTACAATTTTTAAAAAAGAGAAAAAAATCACGTTTTTTTTTTCATCTCGCAAACAGAGTTACGAAATGGGTTGATTAAATAAATTAGATTTCGAAATAAAAGACATCACACAGTGAGTTTAAATCTTCCTTAACTATGGTTTAAATTAATTTTTATAATCGAGATTCCGAAACGAAGCATCTCACATGTTATAAAATAGAAGACACTAACATTCTGAATCAAGATACAGAAACGAAACATTTTATATATTTTAAGATAGATGATACCAAAATTCTGGTTTAAATTTCCTTCCATTCCATGGAATCGTTCTCTATTCAATTCAGATTCTAAAATAGAGATTCCTAAACGAAATATCTCATATGTTTTAAGATAGAAGATACTAACATTCTGATTTAAATTTCTTTCAATCATTCCATATAATTATTCTCTATTCACTCGAGATACCGAAACGAAAGGTCTTAGATGTTTTAAGATAGAGCAGCGTTTCCCAACCTTTTTTGGCCAAGGCACACTTGCCGTGGGGAAAAAAATCACGAGGCACACCACCATTAGAAAATGTTAAAAAATTAACTCTGTGCCTATATTGAGTATAATAAAGTAGTTCTCTTGAATAGGAATCAAATAAGCACAAAGAAAGTATTTTATAATTACTTTATTATGAAATATTAAGTAAACAGAATAGTGAAAAATTATAAAATACTTTCAGTGCGAAACTTGGGCCTGTTTGGCTGAACACAAAGCTGATATTCTGGCTGGAATCGAAGAAAGACACACACGTAGCTCTTCGTCAACAGTTCTCAGTCTCTCTCTCTGTATTTGGTTTTCATAGCAATCATGCTTGAAAAGCTAATCTCACACAGATATGTAGTGGAAAAAGGGAGCAATGTCAAAATAGCTTTGTTTGCCAGAAGGGGAAACTCCTTGGCAGTATCCAACCAAAAACTATCCAAAAGTAGATCAGCAAATCTTAGCTTGCAACCACGATTTTGTCTCAGTTCAATTAGTTCCTCCTGCTCCTGTAAAGTCATTTCCTTTCCAACAACTGATGCTGAGCTATAAGGGTTTCTAACCCAGTCAAGACATTCAGTGAAGACTGAAGAGAAATAAAATGACAACTCAAGAGTTTTTAAATGCTTAACTATTATCTCACACAGTGCAGCAGTGTGAGTGTGAACATTTCAAGATTGCCACTTTCCACGTGTTGATGCCAGATTTGCACCTTTGAACGGAATCCATTTATTTTATCTGTACTTGTAAGCAGGTTTTCATTTCGGCCTTGAATTCGGGTGTTCATTTCATTCAGATGATGAAATATATCTGCCAGGTATACCAGCCTTGCACACCACTCATCACTTGCAAGCTGCTTTGCGTAATCTGACCCCTCATTTGTCAGAAACACTTTAAGTTCCTCCCGCAGCTCATACACACGAACCAAGACCTTGCCACGCGACAACCACCGGACCTCCGTATGAAACAGCAAGGCTTTGCTCCCATCTCCTCACACAAAGCTGCGACTTTTAATGGGTCATGACTTTACCATGCGCACAACATCATCCAACACATGAACTAAGGCTGATGGTAAAGTCTTGGCTACGAGGGCCTCACGGCACACCACGGTGCTTCAGACGGCACACTGGTGTGCCGCGGAACAGCGGTTGGGAACCGCTGAGATAGAGGATATCAACATTCTGTTTTAAATTTCATTTTATTCCATGTAATCGTTTTCTATTCAATCGAAATTCCGAAGTGATATTCTCTTATCGAGATTCTGAAACGAAACATCTCATAAGTTTTAAGATAGAATATTATTTGATTTAAATTTCCTTCAATCATTCCATGCAATCATCCTCTATTCAATCGAGATTCCGAAACGAAAAATCTTATATGTTTTAAGGTAAAGAATATCAAAATTCTGGTTTAATTTCCCTTCCATTCCATGTAATCGTTCTCTTTTCAATAGAGATTTTGAAACGAAACTTCTCACATGCTTTAAGATAGAAGATTCCAATGTTCTGATTTAAGTTTCATTCCGTTACATGTAATCGTGTAATTGTCCTCTATTCAATCAATATTCCGAAACGAAATTCTTGAATAGAGATTTCGAAAAGAAATTCATATATTTTAAGGTAAAAGATATCAAGATACCAATTCAAATTTCATTCCATTCTATGCATTGTTCTATTATGTGGACAAGAAGAATAAAGATTTTATTCATATAGATAACAATCCTAATTAGCTACATGTTTTGTCCAGAGCCGGCGCTAGCAGCTTCGCCGCCCCGGGCAAAGAGGTAAAATGCCGCCCCTTTATAACAAAAATTAAAAGAGATAACCTAAACCCTTTCCACGATTAATGGTAAAATAAAACGAGTAAAAAAATTGCAATCATCAGCAATGTTGAAGTTTTGATTAGCAAAAAAAACTAATTTATTTATTTATGTTTTTGGCACTAAATTAAAATTAGGGTTGCATAGAAAAAAAGGAAAGAGTCATTTCTGGTGCATAATTATAAAATAAAGAACAGATATTTAAAAAAAAAGTAAAACAAATTATAAAACCACTAAATATTAAAACTTTATTACATATTAAAAATATATTTAATCCGAGAGTTGAAATTAAAAGTGTTTTTTTCTCACTTTTAATTCTGAAAATTGTTTTATAATTTCTTTAACATTAATTTTTTCAGCCAGGTCATGTTCGACGGCTATTGTTGTTAAGCCGTTTAGTCGATCCTCGGTAATTTTGGAGTGTAAAATTTTTTTAATTAACTTTAATTTGGAGAAACTCCTTTCTCCACTTGCCACACTTATTGGGAGAGTCAGCAATATTCTTAAAACTATACCAAGATTGGGAACAAAATCCAGGTTCGATATGAATTTTAAAATCTCAACTGGACTTTCTTTTTTGTTTAGCGAAGCCAAATCAGCTACTATCGCGTCTGCCAAGTCAAGCGCGTTTATATCGGATGAATTCCCATCAGTCAACACTGTTTCTAAATCTTTACAATACTTTATAATGTCGTTTTGAGGAATATCTTTTAAATCAGAAATATTGTATAAAAATTGGAAATAGTTGCTGTGGGTACTGATCAAATCAAAAATGGATTCAAGTGCATTGATAGCTTTATCTAATGTAAAAAATAAAATTCTGCCTTATATTTCAAAGCAGGATCTTCTATTGGATCATCTTTTGCCTCATAGTCGAAATTAACATTCCTTCTTCGAACTCAGTGACGTGGCTGGGTGAGCTCAAAATTAGCTGGAATGTAAATTTCGTCTGCGTGTTCTCGAGCATCGCAAAGCATTTCATTAAAGGCTCTGTCCGATCTAAGATCCTTGAAAAAATCTTTACAATTTTTCAAGAGCTCCATAGCATATGGTAAATCATAGTCTTTTGTCTGCAAGAGATTACTTATAGAATTGATACAATTTAATATTTTGTACCGAATTACAATGCAGCATGAGAATTTAAATTTTTTAACACAATTTAATAGCCCAGAAGCCTCAACTCTTATAGAGTTCTCAACCTCCGAGTTATTACAAACAGCAAGTAAAGCCTCGTATATCCCTTCTAATTGATCCCTTAGTGGTTTTAATGCATCTATTCGGCTTTCCCAACGAGTATCACTTAGAGGTTTCAAAGTAAGTCCGGAAACATATTTTAATAACATGGTCCATCGAAAAGTGGATGAGGAAAAAAACAGATATATTTTTTGGACTATATTAAACAAATTGGTGGCTTCGAAGGATGCTTTTGCCACGTCATTAACTACCAAGTTTAATGAGTGGCTGCTACATGGAAGGTAAAATGCTCTTGGATTTAACGCATTTATTCTAGATTGTACTCCCGATTTTTTGCCTCTCATGTTGGCCCCATTATCGTAAGCCTGTCCCTTCATATCCTGCAAATTCAATCCTAATGCTTCAAGTCTTTTAAGTATTAGAGCTGAAAGTTCATATCCAGTCGATCTTTAAACCGGAAGAAAGCCCAAAAAGCTTTCATCAATTTTAATGGAAACCTCCTTGGGATTGGACTTGTCAATGGATACATACCTTACTAAAACTGTCATTTGCTCGATCTTGCTGATATCAGGAGTGCAATCTAGAATTATTGAATAATATTTAGCTTTTTTAATATCAGTAATAATATGAGATTTTATATTTTCAGCTAAAAGAATAATCAATTCATTTTGAATTTCTTTTCCGAGATAGTACACTTTATCTTCTTCTTGTTTAAGCACTCTGCGGATATGCTCTTCCATTACTGGATCAAACTGAGCAAGTAATTGAATAATTTGTAAAAAATTATCGTTACCGAAATTTTTGCTGTATGTTTAAAACACACCCTGTATATACAGGGTGTTAGGGGTTTGATTCCAAATACCTTAATGCATAAAAATATGATTCATTTTGAACAAAAAAGTTTAGTATATCATGGGTCAAAACTCAATTATTTTAGAAAGAGAAAATGTTTAAAAGTTTGAGAAATTTAATTTTAGGGCCAATTTGCCGTCCCCTAAGGTTGCCGCCCCGGGCAGGGGCCCGGCTTGCCCACCCCTAGCGCCGGTCCTGGTTTTGTCAAAGAACAAATTAAGGGTTCATTACAACAACATTCTAATTGACACGTGCTAATCAATACAGTAATTTATAACACATTTATCAAGTACTAAAACCATTTTATTACCTTCATCACAATGTTCACCAATAAAAGGATGTTTGCAGTAACAGATGTAATTATTTCCAGCAACCGTACATGTGCCACCATTTCTGCACGGGTTATTTGTACATGGGTCTAAATAAAGAAAATGATATAATTAGTCAGAGTCTTATGTACAAACTCTGTTTTATTGTTAAATGCACCTAAATTATAAGTTTAGATATCGATAATACTTATGAAAGTTCTGAGTATATTGTTATTATTTTGATGCTGTTGAAAAAAAATCATCTCAGACATATTTAAAATGTAATTATTTAATCAATGTTACCATTTTTACTTAAGATAATGAAGATTAATTTTTATTTTCTGTCAAAAAAGCAAGAAATATCATGTCAAATGCAAGTTGGCTGTTTCACTGGGGACCCAAGTTGGAATTCAATCGTATTCGATCTTTAGAAGTTATGTAATTTAAACTGAAACCTCAATTAAAAAAGACCTGACAGTAATCAATATAATATATAAAACAGATAAATAAATATTATTTATTTAATAAACATATATCGATAAAAATATAGTTACCTTCCTTACACCTTTCACCAGTGAAAGGGGGTACGCATTCGCACTTGAAACTATCACCATTGATTTTGCACGTGCCACCATTGAAGCAAGGATTCCAGGTACATGGGTCTAAATAACGAAAAAAAAAATATAATTAATAAATTTTTAATTGAAAGTAAGTAATAAATAATTAATTTAAGTGGAAGTTGTTTTTTTTAGTCAAGTTAACTTTTATACCGAGGATAGAAGATTTTACAAATATAATAATCACTTATTTTATGTAATGAAAAGTAATAAATTATACATTTCTCATACTTTTCTTGGTTTTTCTTTAAATGCTTTTAATAATAAATGTAATTAATCTGAAATTTTGAAATCATCCTCTTTTCTATTTCTTGAAATAATGGAACCCATATCGGATCTGTTTAAAATGGATCTTTTTAATTTATTGAATTAATAGATTTGCTTAAAAAGGAAAATTATTAAAAAAATTTTCGATAAAACTATAAAATATTTACAAACTTTTCATTATAACTTTTTTGTAAATTCGAGATTTTACTTTGCGCTTATTATTTAATAAGAATATTATCAATAAGTAGAAGATATTGTAACGTGTATACATTGTATTGTACATGATGTCAAATTAACCTTTTAAAAGGAGAAACTACGCAGGCAATTAGAAGATAATTATGATGCTTTATTTGAAGAGGCGCTTAGGAAACCAATAAGATTCACATGATAAGATCATCCAATTTATAGAAGTTTTATATTAAGTGAAAATGTTCCATTTATAATTATAATAAGGGAAAAATGTTGAAGAGCATAGAACAAAGTAAAAAAAAATTCTTTACAATTAAAACGGGAAAATGGAATTCACTTAAGCAAGAAACGAACTATCAATTAATTTGGAAATTTATATATTTTAGAACTGATAAAGTTTGTTAAATATAGCTTTATAGTATGTTTTTACCAAAGATAAGCTGATAATCTTTATGCTTTTAGAAAATTCTTCAAGCTATAAAAATTATTTATTTCATCAAAAAACGTGTGTTTCTAAGAAACTAGAATTAAGATTTGTCTTTTTGATGTGTAAGAACTGTTATTTTAATTACCTTCTTCGCAAATTTTACCACTGAAAGGATGCTTGCAATTGCAGTAAAAGCGATCTCCATCAACTACACATGTACCACCATTTCTGCAAGGATTGTTCGTACATGGATCTAAATAAAATATCGAGCTTCAATAAATTAAAAGTTAAATCCTAAAATTTAATATGACAATAATGTAAATTAAATATAATTATAATATATATATATTTCATCTAATTTATACACAAAGATTTAGACAAAGTAATTTTATATTTTATTCACATAAAATGTTTTGCAAAAAGTAACATTACCAAATGTAGTTTTAATTTTTAATGTAAAATACTTCTAATAATTTGGCAATTTGGCGACTTTTTGGCAAGATTCTTGGTGAATTGGCGAGATTCTTGGCAACTCGGAGGGAAATAGATCTTTGGTGATGGAAAAATCATGACCGAAGCTCTAGGACTAATATTAAGTGGGATATTTAAGAACATTCCAGAACGTTGGCGAAACTCATAGATTTTCTCGCCAAGTCGGGTATAAATACAACCGCCGACGTAGAAGAATTCGCAAATTTGTATATTTTTTTATTAGTTTAATAATCTTAATATACTTAAAAACTTGTCACTATAAAATCATCAAGTAAATTCTTTACCATCGTTTCTTCGCATGTCATTAAATTTTTAAAATATTAATTTTCTTATGCTGAAAAAAAAAATTGAAACTAATATTCACTTCATATTAACTTATAAATTTTTCTTGTGATGTTTAAAAAATATCTTGATATTAGTTCCTCAGGTATTATTAATAGCTAGCCAAGATATTGATATAAAATTATTTCTCATACAGAGCAAATCTGTACTATGCCATAAGTCAGCAGAAATTAACATTTTCGTTACTTATCATCACATAATCTTGTAACGAACAGGCTGAATGATTTATTGTACTTAATATTGTCATTGTTGTTTCATATGACACTTGGCAAAGCCAAACCCGCCCTTTAGAAACTGGGCGAATGAAGTCAGAAAGAGCATCTTCCGTTTTTGAACAGAGCAACTCCTACAATTGTGAAAGTACGACTTTGGCTCACAGATGGCAGCAGCATCAGGGTCTTTGAATTAAGAGATAGGAAGCCATAGAAGATCCAAGGCCTGACTCCTAACATACCAGAGGTATTATTTTGCAATGGTAACATGGAGGACAATGCGACCACGACGTATTTTAATTGCCCCCGTCGCCATTACGATGGACCTTTGGATTTGCTGGGATTCGAACTCACCGCCTTCCGGTAACAAGAACGACGCCCTGACCAACCAAGCTATCACGGCCCGTACTTAATATTAAATGCAATCAGTAAACTGCTTACTTTACGAAGAAAAATTTACAGTTTTAGAAAATTATAATAGATTCAGTTACTGTTTCAGCGAACTAAATTTGAGCATATGTTTTGATTTATCTTGATGTATTATTAATGAGCTTTGTAATTACCTATCTCACATCTGTCACCTGTGAAAGGGTGTTCACATTTGCAGTGGTAACGATCTCCAACGACACTGCATGTACCACCATTCTTACAAGGATTGTTCGTGCATGGATCTGATGAAAGAAATCAACTTACATTAGATAAATTAAGTATAGTTCAAAAATGATTATGTAGTTCAATTTCTTAAATTATTCATTAAACTTATATTACTTTCTATATTTTGGCCTGGTTTATCAAAATTTGGCGCCGTAAACTTCTATACGTTACTGTTTCAAACTTTTTGAAAGACAATACTTTTAAATTTATCAATGAGGGATTAGAAATACTCAAGTCAATCCCCCATAGTCGAAACATCTGGATCTTGTCAGATCGTAGAAGCTCAATCTAACACTTGGCTAAATGGCGTAGAGTGAGGGATAGTGTGGGACTAAAAAACTTAAAATATCTTTCCCTTTCCCATCAGATCCACCTTCAGTGGATTCCCTTTCATGTTGACATCAATGGTAATGACAATTGGCCATGGTGGGTGCTGGTGATGCCACTGAGGCCGCTGCATACTCTACCTACTTGGAAATTTCTTCGAGAACTAAGAGCTAATTTAAAACAATATGGCTCACCCCTCCAGCTCATCACTGGTAAAGGAGCAGTCGCCCAGGTGGTTCTCTGGCTTTTATATATAGTCGACAGGACCAAACCGCACTTATTCGATTTCTCAATGGACACCTTAAAGTTATGAAACTCTCTGGGGGATCTAAGCAATTTATAGACTACATCTAGTGCTTTATGGAGGAGGTTTCTCCTAAACACATTCTTGCTTGTCTGAGCCTCACCAGGCAAGGCCTTACAGACATTCCACTTTTAGTTTTGGACTTATTCAGGGTGCACAGTTACATAGACTTGATTTAGCTCTGCTGATCTCGGGGTTGTTTAACAACAACGACAACTTTTAAATATAAATAACATATCAGTGAAGGATTGAACAATCATGTATATTTGTTCATATATGCATAATTTAGTTCCTAAGAAATTAGACAAAGATACTAGGCTGGCAATATGAGGTACCCTATTCAATTTTTCTAACCGAACCCGTTTATAGGGTAGGCAACCATTCACGACCCATTTATATAAGGAAAGGATAAAAGCAGGAAAGAGAGAGAGAGAGAAAGTACATCCATGCCCGAACCGGGATTCGGACACAGGTCCTCCCCATCCGTAGTCAGGTAAGCTAACACTTAGACTGGGTGAGCGGCTGCTTCCATCAAAATGTAATTCTTATCATTAACTGGTGATTTTTCATCACCTAAGCATTTAAAATTTCCATTTCTGAAACTGTGCAAAGAAATGGAAATGTTCTTTTATTTCATTTTTACTACCTCAATTCTCTAAAAGAATTCACTTGTTTATTACACCATTTCGCAAAATTCATAAAAAAAAATTCAGTCTTATAATGATGATACAGATTGCCGAAACATATGCAGATTAAAGGTTAAGATTATGAATTCTTATTGTTATTTACGTAAAAATAATTTAAATTACTTTCGTCGCAGGTTTTGCCGGTGAAAGGGTATTTACAAAGACACTTGTAACCATTTCTATCAACTTGGCACGTGCCACCATTGTTGCAAGGATTGTTGGTACATGGATCTAAAACATAAAAATTAAATATTATTATTTTTAACTGTTAAGTGTGAGATCTATAAATTAAAATTTCCAAAACATTTGACTTCAATACCATGATAGTTATTTATTTTTCCGTATATTTTTTACAAGTATATTTTTTATTTTTGGAACAAATAATTTTGTGTTGTATTTAATTTAAGAATTTGAAAAATGCTCAGTTTGATTTTTCATACGGTTAATTACTGAATTCAAATCGAAAGTTTTCTCTTATTGCAAGTATGAATTAATCAATGGACTATTGTTATTTAATAATATGTATATTTGTCTCCTTATTTATCAACATGCATGCACATTTCATAATATTAGTGAATATAATGAAAAATTACCTTTTTCACACCTGTCACCCGTGAAAGGGTATTCGCATGCACATGAATATTTACCTCCAACAACGCTACATGTGCCACCATTCATGCAAGGATTGTTTGTGCATGGATCTGAATGATAAAATAAATTTCGGATAGATAAATTTTGTTCACAATACACTCATACATTTTCGTATGCATAAATTGTTAAAATAAATATATATTATTTTTCCGTGTTATATATATATATATATATATATATATATATATTTAAAATTATCAATATAAAATTGAGAAATATCTCATTTAAAGAAGTAAATTCCAGGCTGATTTATTATGTTGGGGAAAAAGTAATCCATTATTTTTTCGGTAGACGTCTGTAGTGATCGATATCTCGTGAGGTATATACGAGTTTTCAGATTTATGCTCGTTGGAAAGGTGTCATTTGACACTAAAATATCCTCTTGCGGTTTTTTGTTTGATTAATTCTGTTACGAGTACAAGGTTTTAAAAATGGACGACAACAAACAGAAAATTCGATACATTTTCGTTTTTTTCTTGTAAAGGTGAAAAAGATAGCCGGGTGGCTAAAATTGTGAAAGGTGTTTATCGTCCTATATAAGACTGTAACAACCAGTTACGTACAATTTTTGTTTCGTCGATTCCGTTCGGGTATTTTTGATGTTAGAGATGCACCTCGCATGTGGATACAGCATCGTCGAAAATGTCTATAAAATATCAAAAATGATCGAAGTTAACCGCATGTCAGCAGTCGTAACGCGTAAGACCTAAAAATGTACATGAAAGCTGTTTTAAACCTTTTTACAAAGCGAATCCAAAAGAAATTACATAAAGTTCACGTAAAAATAATGGATTTCTTTTTCCCCAACCTAATATATAAAATTATGAATTATTCTAAAATGAACATTTTATAGCTAAAACATTATAAAAATATTATTTCTTTCTCTTTAAGAATAAAAAAACTTCATCTTCTTACAAGTATATAGAGATTTTTGGGTACAAGTAAATAAAATTGATCTATTCCAACAGAGTGGTAAAATAAATAGTTCTTTGGCTTCGAAATTTTACGAACAATAAAACTATAGCAGCATGGTCGTAATGGCCTGTTTGGTAAGGCGTTGTTCTTGTTATTGGAAGGCAGTGAGTTCGAATCCCGGCTTATCCGAATATCCGTCTTGTTTACCAATACGTAAAATATGTCGTGATCGCAATGTCCTCCATGTTCCCATTCCAAATTAATATCTCTGGGGTTGTTAGGAACCAGGCCTCTGTCTTCCTATCTCTAATTTGGAAGACCCAGATGGTGCAACCATCTATGAGCTAAAGGTCATATTTCCACCCTCTTTGGGAGTCCCATGTTCTTTAATGGAAGACGATCTTTCTGTCTTCATTCGCCCAGTCCCAGACAGGCTTACCCAAGTGTGAATACTAACAACAACAAATGCAGCTTATAAACCACATATTCTCGTTTCAAGTAAAACGTATCATATCGCGTAGATTAATATCTTAGCAAGATGTTTTATTACTAAGAGCAGTTTTGGAGCCTTGATACGCACAGATTAAAATTACTTCATACATTGTAAGCCTTCATACGAATAGTTTAATTTGAAAGAGAATTTTACTTCCGAATTGTAATCATCTTAAGATATTGCACAATTTTATAAAAGATTTTGTTGATGTTCATGCGAAAAATTTTGTGGAAAGTTTGATGAAAGTGACATCTTTTTTATTCACACTAGGATGAAATCGTTAGAACTATTGTGAAAATTAAAATATTTGTTTGAATAATAATTTAAATTTACTGTCAGGAGGTGGCAGTAGTAGTTATGTAGTATGATAATTGTTTATGATTTTGTCTGGTATCTGGCAATCATTTGTACTTTTGTCTCTACAAGCGATTTGCTGAAATAAAGTTCTTTAAACATTGTTTATTTTTTGAAATAGTCGAATTTATACTTAAGTTTCATTCTATAATCTTTTTAAGAAATAGCATATCCAAGAAGAATTGTTTTTTTTTTTAGAACATAGCACCAAGCGATGTACAAAAAGTGTAGAATATTTAATCCTGTGGAATCGTATCTTTTTTTCATCTGAGCGGTGATGCAATGGGAAAGGAGAAAATGCATTCCCTGAAGACGGCAAAAACAATACTTTAAAAAACAAAAAGTAAATATCAATTTTTTAAAAAAAAAATTACGATCGCGCAATTTATATTTTCCCTAATTTTTTTAAAAATTAAGAAAATAGAAATAAATTATATATTTATTTTTCTATCGTACAATTGTGGCTGGGATCGAGCCCGGGACCTTTTGCTCGGAAGAAATTAGTTCTACGACTAGGTAGAAGTGAGCTCTGAATAACCATATTTCGACACCTCATTTTGGACTGCCTATTTGTTGCCTAGTCTAGGTCTATTGAAGACACTACGATACAGATAAGAGAAAAAGCACTTTACGGAAATTTTTCTTGCTTCAATGAATTTGATTAAAATTTGGTGCAAATTGTTTTCCTCACTTTAAAATATAAAATATATTAATTTAATCTTTTTTACATTCTAGAAATGTAAAATATTAATAAAAATGTTGCACTATATGCTTGAGGAATCATTTAAAGTTTGGTAATTGAATTAATATATATTATTTGATTTTACTAGTAAAAGTTTTCTCGTATATTTTATTTTAAGATCCTCATTAGTGGTAAGACTAAAATAACTTAAGTTTCAAATTGCTGTACTCAAAGTTTGTTGAATTTTAAATGCAAGAAAATTGGATTTAAATGTTTCATAAGTAAATTTCAAAATCTAATTTTATCTGTCATGAAGACGATGCAGTCATTATGAGTCCATAAGGTTAGTCAATATAAACCCAATTCAATAAAGAAGCTATAACTCATACAAAGTATTTTTACTTACCTTCTTCACACGTTACACCAGTGAAAGGATGCTTACACTCGCAAATGAAACTATCTTCAGTAACTCTGCAAGTACCACCATTGTGGCAAGGGTTGCTCGTGCATGGATCTAAATAAAAAAACATTTTAACAGTAATTTTCACCAGTCAATTATGTAATTATAAATTTATATGTGCTTTATAACAGGTTCTGATGTAGGACATTCAGAGTTATCTTAATTTTCATACATATTCTTTTTTTTTTTTAAAAATTTTTAATTTGTTAATTTTCTTTAAGTTTTTATTTAACAAAGGATTATTTTAATGCTGAATTATAGTTAATGATATAAAATAAAAAGTGTGAAATAAAGTAGATTTCTATTTTTTTATTAATGGCAGGCATTGGGTGATTAACCTTTAGCCACAACAAGGCCGGAGATTGCTACTCGTTTAGCGTTACCCGGTGGGCACCTGTGAACTAAGTCACGGAGGCGCGTAGCATTATCCATGTCACACCACCACAAACCCGTTTATAAGGTGGGCCACATTCATCCATCATCTCAGGAAAGGACAAGAAACACAAAAAAGGGAAAGTACATCCACATGGCCACGCCGGGATTCGAATCCAGTGAAATAAAGTAGTGAAATTAATGTTTTTGTCTTGTGCCAGCTAGCTAGGCTGTAGCAGTATTAAGTGCGCCGCTCCCTTTTTCCAATTGAACCGTAATTTGGAGTGGAGGCCGACTTCCTCAGTACACACATGCCATAGGTACCTGTTTATGAGGCAACCCTTCACAACTTATTTGTACAAGGAAAGGACAAAGAGAGGAGAGATAGAAAAAGTACATCCATGGCCAAAACGGGATTCGAAGCCAGGACCTCCCTATCCGAAGGCAGGCTCACTGACCACTAGACAAGGTGGGGGGCAGTTTATTTAGTACCACTAAGATATTTCTTTAGCAATCTTTACACAACTTTTGCATATTTTAGCAATCGCAAGAAAAGTGAATTTGTTTCCAACAATTCCTCATTGAATCTTAAGAAAATTATTCAAATATGCTTGTTAATGAGAAATCAGTGTTACAATTAATTCCTTTTTAGTTACCAGCTATTTATTTTTAAAATTATATAGTCTTGTTTGCAAACATTTCGAGTAATTTGATTATATAGTGAACAAGCTGCTCATAGAAAATCTTTGTTTGTAAACACATCAATATTTATATATTCTTGTTTCAACTATTTATTTTAATTTACTGATAGACAATAACGATTTTTTAATAAAAGATTTCATAATATATAGAGTGAAAATTTTCGCTGTTAACTTCATTCATTCTTATATATATTTATAAAAAGTAACTAATCACAATGGAATTTACTATAATTCAGGTTGTAGTTAAATGGATTAACAGTTAATTAGTGTAAATATAACATTAGAATCATATACGTATTGGTCGAATCAAAATTATTCTTTGTGTTGCTGTGACTCATTATTTTGGTTATAAAATGATAAGCATAAGCATTTTTCGGTCATTATAAATTTATCATGGGCGGAGGTGGCCTTTTTGGTTAGGGTGTCCTTCTCGTTACCGGTAGGTGTTAAGTTTGAATTCCGGCTTATCCGGAGATTAATGGTGACTGAGGCACGTAAAATATGTCGTGGTCGATATGTCCTCCATGCTCCCATTCCAAATTAATAATTTCAAGGGTGTTAGGAGCCAAGCATTGGGTCTTCTCTGGCTTACTATCTCTGAATTTGAAAGCCCAGATGGTGCTGCCATCTATGGTCCAAAGTCGTACTACAACTCTCGCAGGGGAGTGCTCTGTTCAAAAACGGAAGACGATCTTTCTGACTTCATTCTCCCAGTCCCTGACGGGTGTTCTTGGCTTCGTCAAGTGTCATATGTAACAATACCATAAATTTATCATTGTTTAGCAATAAATCAGATTTTTTTTGCCAAGAAATTTTAAACACATTTATTATAGAAAAATATAATGATTTGATCACACACACATAAATGCTAATTTTTACATTACATAAATGCAAATTTTATTAACTTTTAATACATAAAAATACAATAAAAATAATAAAAAACAGAGAATGTTTTAATTACCGTCATCACATCTGTCACCCGTGTAAGGATGCTTACAATCACATTTGTAACTATTTCCAACAACTCTGCATGTACCACCATTATTGCATGGACCATTAGTACATGGATCTACACAAGGAAATAAAAAAATGTTTTTAAATTCTTTTAGTTAACTATGTAATTTAAAATTTAGATGTTCCAAAATTACAGGTTTTTACTTTTGAGTAAAGTTTTCATTCAATTTTATCTTTATAGAAATTTCTATGATTTATATATAGATATTATACTATTCTATAAATAAATCATTTTTAAAATTTTTATTTTATTTTTTTTATATAAGGCAGTTATATAATTGAATTAATTTTAACTTTTACATTAAAAATAAGTTATTTCATTGATTACACCCCGCTGATTTAAGATTTCCTTATATGTATAAAATTGTATAGTTTTTCTTACTATTGTCTTTGATTTTTATTGCTCTTCAACTTACATCTTATTTTATTTATATTGGCATTTCGCTCATTAGTTTCTTTTGAGCGGGTTTGATTGCCTATAGCATTTGTTAGTTAATACTGTATCTCATTGATTCCATTTACATTATTTTTGTTACATACATTGTTTTATATTGTACTTATTGCTTTATATATATATATATATATATATATATATATATATATATAATTTGGATCCTGTCCGACTTCTGTTCATACTTATCCGGGGATGTACTTCATCTTAATATATATATTTGTATTAGATTCACACATACATTTCATTATAATTTAATGAATATGGTAATTAGCAATGGATCTGAAATTATTCTCTTCAATTGGGATGATTTTCATGGTGACATGGATTAGATCACTGATCTGCAGTTTCCAGATTTATCACGAAATTATACTAAATTAAAAATTATTAATTGTTCGAAACTATGTAGAAAAAATTACCTATTTCGCAAATATGACCAGTGAACGGTATTGGGCACTCGCACTTCGACATGTCATGAACGACTAGGCAAGTTCCTCCATTTCTGCAAGGTTTCTCAGTGCAGGGATCTTAGAAATATAGAAGGAAAACATTAACTAAAACTAATTTATAAAATGCAGAGTGTGGCACTTATAACCATCCAATAAAGTCAACGCATAAAAAAAAATATAATGTTTTAAATATGACTACTCCCCTTGGTTTCGTAGCTGCTGAAATTGTCTTCCTCAGACTTCACCACATATGTGAGCACGTTTTGAGAAGTTTAGATACCTTTGTCAGTTTTTGTGTTGATATTATTGATGACATTGTGGATCCTGGTCTTGAGTTCTTCAATTCCGTTTACTTATGTTTGGTATAATCTTCCCCTTAAAAATCCCCTCAAGTAAAAATTACAAATGGTCAAGTCAAGTGACCGAAAAGACCACAAGCTTTTACATATCATCTTCTCTAGCTTAAACATCTCATAAACAAGAATGGTTCAATATGCCCTAAATCATGATCTGGTTTATGGCATATTTCACCATTCTGTTGAAAGTAACAACAAGAAGCTTCTCTTCTGAAAAATTTGAATAAAACTCTTTTACGATTACAAAATCGAATTCACTATTGTCTCAAAGACTATAGGTCCCCCCCACAAGGATTTTGTTGCCAAAAACGTAACATACGAATATAAACAAATAATTATAAAAAAGTAATCTTCTATAATATTACGATGGACCAGTTTTACGTGCCGCACCCTGCATCAAATCATATGATGAGTATAGTATAAATTGAAATTAATTAAAAAAATATATTGCTGAATGTCTTTTAATTAATTCCATCGAAAGGAACTTCAGTGTGAAATATAACTCTTTTTTCGATTAAAAGTATTGGGTTTTTATTATGCAAAGAAATACCTATTTCACATAATCTTCCAGAATATGGACTTTTACAAGTACAGTTAAAAGTGTCGTCCTCTATGACACAAGTTCCACCGCGCTGGCATGGATTAAAAGAACAAGGATCTGTAAAATACGATTATTTTAAGTTATAATGACATAAAAGGAAATTGCAAAGTCAAAATTGTAGTTTTAAGCAAAATAAAAGAATGTATTACCTATTTCACAGTTGTTTCCGCTATATGGTAATCTACATTCACATTTAGCTTTTCCATTAACAATCTTGCATCTGCCTTCATTTTTGCAAACATGATCGGAACAAGGATCTAA
>JAPDSC010043543.1:29291-47339 GCA_026290005.1 Latrodectus geometricus
TTGCATCTGCCTTCATTTTTGCAAACATGATCGGAACAAGGATCTAATGATAATTAAAAAAAACATTAGGTTTAATTATTTTTGATTGGTATTTAGATTCATTCAGCCAACCAATATGATATGAAATGGAAATGATAAATAATGAAATGTTAAAAAATGGTATCGTAAACATTCACATTTAGCATTTCCTTTAACAATCCTGCATGTGCCTTCATTTCGGCAAGGATATAGAGATCAAGGATCTAATGATACTTAAAATAAAACGTTAGAATTAATTATTTTTTTGGTGTTTGGATTCATTTTTCCAACTAATATGAAATGAAAGGGAAATGATAAAGAACGAACTGTTGAAAAAAGTCTTCCTTTAAAAATGTATGTTTTATACACACGACAATTAAATTTCAACTATAAAATGGAAATGATTAAAATTTGTTATGCATACCTTTCTCACACAGTTTCCCAGTGTATGGTACTTTACAAGAACATTTAAAACTGTCATTCTCTACTGTACACGTTCCATCATTCTGGCATGGATTTGGCGAACAAGGATCTGTAAATTAGAAATTTTTAGAGTAATTTAAAATGAATGAAAATTATAAAGACAGTGTTGGTGATAGTTATATACACTAACATTTCAGCTTTTCATTAACCACTTTACATCTGCCACAATTTTTAAACTCTTTTATTGTACAAAGGTTTATGAAAGATAGCAAAAAAAAAGTCTATAGGTAATTCATTTTGTTACTACAAATTTTCACCTTCTATTTTTTTTTCGAAAATATAATTTATTTATAATATGAATTTTAAATAAATATTCTTCTCCAATTTAGAATATTTCTGCAAAGAAGTTTTTCAATAAAAAGTTAATAGTTTATGAAAAACATTTAAACCTGTTTCATTATGTGCATATCTATTTCGCTTAATGTACCAGAATATGGTGTTTTACAAGCATTTTCAAAATTGTTATCATTTATTGAGTAGACTCCTTCATGTTAACCTGTATTAAAAGAATATGGGTCTTCAAACATTCAAGTTATTTCTGCAGAAGGAAATGTTAAAGACAAAACAAAAATTTGAGTAATAGTTTGATTTATTATTTATTTATTTATATTCATAGATGGAAGGAAATGATTGGCTTCTCGTCTTAAGACTGGAGCACCAGAGGTAGAAGTTAGCGCTTTTGGTTTTGGTGTTCTTTAGGGTGCACAGTTTCATGGACTTGATTTAACTTCGCTGATCTTGGGGAGGTGCAACAACAAAATTATTTATTTTACAATAATCTCCAGTGTATGGTAATTTACTTTCGCATGTCACCTTTTCACCTTTTAATTTACATGTGCCATCATTTTTGCAAGCATTTTTTGCACAAAGCTTTGGGAAAAATAATAAAATAAGCTCACTGATAAGATATTTATTTATTTTTTGTAATTGATATTATATTTTTTAAAATATGCAATATAAATTTTAATCAATTGTTTGATAAAGTTTAGAAAGATGCACACGAGGCAAGAATTTTCTTGGCCTAAATATGATATTCTTATGAAAGATTAATAATTAATGAAAATTACAGTACAATTAGACCTAAGATCTATGAGACCTAAATTATCAGAATATGAATTCTTACGAGAATATTTAAATCTTATTTCTTGTTATGCAGATTTCTCCATTTCAATATAGATTAGGAATGCATAGCTCCATGTCTTGTAAGCCAAATAATTTACAAGTAATTTAAATTGTGAGTAAAGCAAGTAATTTAAATCGTGTAAGAAGGTGTTAGGCAAGTAATTCGCAAATTAGGTAAGGTAAAAGACAAAGATATAATCTGATAAAATGAATTGCACAATACCTATTTCACACTCGTCTCCAGTGTACGGCATTTTGCATTCACACTTTATATTTCCATCGACCACTTTGCATGTACCGCCATTTTTACAAGGATTTTCAATACAAAGATCTTCTGAAAATAACATGAAAAATTTATTTTTAGTAATTGTTTTCAGTATCATAATTACGTAATTTGAATTTTATGCTATAAATATTACCTAATTGCCAGCTTAAACAAAATTAAATATGCTGCAGCGCAAAAAGTGGTGTTCTTATAAAAGTCTTAAATCTATGAAATACCCATAAACATCTATCAAACTTATTCTACTAGAATCTAATTTTTAGAATATTTAAATCTTATTTTCTACTGGGCAGATTCTTAAATTCCGCATATATGTATATATATGGATTGAAATATATATATATATATATATATATTGCAATTGGGGTGACTAGCTAACGAACAGTTTAGACTGAACATAAATCAGACAACGAACACTTTCATGGAAAAGTTTTGTGTTCGGACAACGAACACATTTTTGTATAATGAACTAAATCGAATTCTAACGAACACTTCACGACTCTCAAAGTATTATATGTAAAGTTGTCAAGTCCAACGGACCAAAATGTGTTTTTCATCTCTCTTTAATCATATTGCTTACCTATTAAACTTCAAAGCTCTATATTGAAAAAGCAATTTTTTTTCTAATTGAATATTTATAGTCAAAGTAGAGTATCAGATTTGGTTTTGAATGAAATCAAATCCGAAACTCGTTTCACTTTGAAAAATGAAAAGAATTAACTAAAATAATGCAAGACTGCATTATTTTTTAAATAAATTTACTAATAAATTATATATTCTTTTTTAAATCGTTAGGGTCTCTAGAACGAATTAATCGATTTCACAGGAAAACTATTTTAAATCGATGATCGGTTAATCAACTATTCGGATAGCGACTTGAAATTAATTATCTTGGTTAACCAATATATATATATATATATATATATATATATACTTAATAACGTGAGCGAATATAAAAAAATTAGTTTTTTTCACAATTATTATCAGTATAGGATACTTTAGATTTGCACTTTGTTTTATTCTTTTATCCTTAAGAATTAAGTATGTACAGTGAAACCTCATAAAAATTTGAATTAATAAGGAATTCCAGATCATCCAAATCAATGAAGTATGGATGAAATATTTCAAACTTTCATGAACTCTTTCTAATGAAAAAAAAATGAAATGTGAAACTGCATAGGAAAAAATTAATTATTGTATTTACATATTTTATTTTACTTGCAATAAATATCAGATTAAAAACTACTTTAAGCACGATGGTCTAGTCTCATCTATACTTACCTCACTTGACATGCTTACTAATCGGAATAAATTACTGATCTTTTGTTGTCTTACTTTAATGATGATTTCTGGAACATTTAATTGAGAGGTCTCAAATGTACGACGTGACTCATCTAAGTCAACAACACTTGAGTTTCAACAAATACATTATTGTGCTCCCTCACCATACAGTATGTATTTATATCCATGTATTGTTCACATTAAGCTTTAATAACACTTAAAAAGTAATGAGTGGCCACTAGATGGCAGCAGTTGATATGTCATGTTAAGAGATATGGATATGTAACTGAGTAGAGAGAGTGTGTGAAGGAGCTCGCTATGAAGCTAAAAGATGTCTGTATAATAATTCTAATTGTAAATATTATATACTTCTCTATATGAGGAAGGGACAATACTTCAATCTTCCTCACCTAAGCTACTCGTAATCTGATAAATAAAAATGGAATATCTAATAGTATGTACATTTAAGTAGCTATCCGGATTAAGCGATGTCCCGTTTAGTAAGATCTAGATTAAAAAGAGCTTATGGTATTCGTATTCTTAAACTCTGATCTTCTTAAATTCTGCTGACTTTTTTTTAGTATGACTTTCAATTAATATATTAATTTGTGTTTAATACTATTTAAAAAATTATTTCAAATTCTACGAAACATTCAAAGCAACAAAATCAGTTTGACATATACGAACCTGTTTCACATAATTCTCCAGAATACGGCTGCTTACAAGAACATTTAAAATTGTCACCTTCAATGATGCAGGACCCTCCATTTTTACATGGGTTTGGAAAGCATGGATCTGAAATTTATAATATTTTAAATAGTTTAATGGTGTTAAACTAAAAAGCAGCATTTTACATTTGGAGGAAAAACCTACTATACCTAATTCACAATTATCGCCTTTGTAGGGGAGCTTACACTCGCAAATCGCCTTGTCATTGACCACTTTGCATGTACCACCATTTTTACAAGGATTTTCAGTACAAGGATCTATAAAAAGTCATCAAAAAGTGATATTTTATAAATTGCTCTTAGTTTTTTTTTTAAATTAATGTACTACAATATAGTACTAATTTTCAATAATCGTCTTAGCTATTATAAAATAAAATGTTAAAAAATGTTGTAAACTTTATGGACTCATAAAAATCAATTAACATTTGTTTTAATGTATATGTACCTATTTCACAAAACTTCCTTGTTTGATATTTTGCAAGAACATTTAACAGATTTTTGTCTTCTATAATGCATGGTTCTCTATTACAATGTCCCCGATATTATTTGCAAACCCCCCAAGAAAATTCCAGAATTTCAATGGAATTTAACATTCTTTGAAGCTGCGAAAGAGATTGATTATTCCCTCTGCGAACTCAGGAACTGTGCACAATCAAGTAATAGTAATTGGGTGTTAGTCTGGGAACTACAAACATGATTTGTGAAGGGCCATTAAGTACTTTATGATATATGTAAATTTTCAAAATAAATTCGAATCACCTAGTTAGGGGTCAGGTGCATTCAGAGAAATTGTTGCCCTTTCACCCTTTCTGATATGAATCAGTGGTGTGGTCGGAAATATGAGTAAGAAAGTGACGTCATAAAAAGGTTCTAGAAGTTACTAAAATGACAGATGTTGGGGGAGAGCTGATATATATACATCAAGTTTGTTGGGAGCAGGTATCCATCTAAGACCAGTTGCCGTCTACTTCTGTAGCGATGCAATTATTTCTAGGCAATGACCCTCTTTCCTTCTCTTTCAATCAATGACTTTTAAAATCACAGGCCAACAGCACTAAAACAAGATGAATGAGTAGAAACCTTAGAGTTGGCACTCATATTACAAGTTCAAGTTCAAGCAGGTTGTCGGAGCTACGCTGTTTCGCCGACAGACTGTCCAGCGTAGACTTATTCTCTTGTAAATTTATTGTCTATCGTGTAGACTTGTCCTGGCTGACAAGTCTACCCGACCGAAAGAGAGTGAGCGGTTATCGTCTTCTGAAGATGGAGATCGTCAGACCTCGAGCATCTTGTATTTTCCGAAGAGGATCATCGATATCATACGGTGACCTTCCTAGATTGTTCCCCGAGTGTGGAATTTAAGAATCTGTTTCCTAGTACTTGCGAGGAGTTTTACCCAGACCTAAAATGCAGCGAACGTTACAGAATTCGATGAATTTATCAGTTTTACTGGAGCCCACAATTTATGAAATTTCCAAGTAAATTATCCTATAAATTTATTAATAAATTTTAGTCAAGAACATCAACTTGGGTGAGCCTGATTCCTTAGCTGCCCTTGCCTACCTGTAGTTCAGGCCACCTAGACTGAGTATGCTGCCCTATACTTACATGGATTTGAAAAATAAGGATGTGTTATTAAAAATATTTTAAGTTGTTAAAAGGTATAAATTTAAAACGTCAACATTATTTAAAAGAATAAGAAACGATTACCTAATTCACATTTATCGCCTTTATCGTCCGTTTTGCACTCGCACTTCACCCGGTCTCTATATACTTTACACTCAGTTTTACATCATTCTATATATTGTACACTCATTTTTAAAAAGATTTTCAATGTACGGATCTGTTAAAAGTTGAATGACATAAAAGACATGTGCATGCAACCCAGAAATACTTTTATGAGCATAAAACACAATAAGTAAAAGCAAAATCCATTTCACACCTAAGTGTATCCCAGAAGTTTCTAGAAAAATTAAGTTTTCTAGAAACTTTGTTAAATGAAAAATTAAGTTGCACGCTGTCATCATGCATTTTCAGTTATTCTAACATGGACTCAATGCACATGAATGTATGATTTTAATAATCTTTAACTGAATTCAACAAAAATAAAATCCAGAAAATAGCATTATTAATTGAGTGAATAAAGAACTATCAATTCCTTTACAATTGTCCCCAACGCAGATCATTTGGCAATCATATTTCATTTTTTATTTAGCATCTAACATGATCCACCATTTTTTTAAAAAAATATGGACTTGATGAAAATAGGGAAAATATTTATTGAATATTCATTATTAATTATTATAATTATTACCAGTATTTATCATAGTAAAAATCTTATCAAATTTTAATTTAATTGAAAGAAGAAAACTTAATTCAAAAATCAAAATTTAAGTTTTTTCGAACACTCATCAAAAAATATATTGAATTTTAGTTGAAACTACATTAAAATTTCTATTGATGATTCTCCGAATGAAATGTTTTTAAATAAAAGGCATTGAGATCCATAAAAATTTGTTTGTGGTACTTAAATTAGTTTCATTCACACAAGCATACATCACATGATTTCGCAGAATATCAGCAAAAACATTTAAAAATGCTATTCTCAATTATGAGAATTCACGCCTTATTTCCACGAGCATGTATTTGCAATTACAAGTTATTTGTTTAACACAATTCTAAAAGAGTAAGTAGGAAATTTAATATCAATATTTGATCAAACAAAGAATACATTACCTATTTCACAATGTTTTCCAGTGTATGGCTTTTCACACTCACATACTACTTGTTCATTATCAACTTTACATGTACCACCATTTTTGCAAGGATTTTCAGTGCACGGATCTGTTAAAAGATGAAATTAGTGAGAAAAAGCACAAAATCTTTTTCATAACCTCTTATGTGTATATAATAAGTTTCTAGAATATGGCTTTTTAAATGAGATTAAAGTTTTACTCTGTCATTGAGCATATTCTATTATTCTAACGTGGGTTTAATGTACGCTGATATATGATTTCAAGAACATTTAACTAAATTTAGGAAAAATAAAATCCGGAGAACAGCATGAGTGAATAATGAGCTATTAACTCTCTCACCATTGCCATCAGTATCTGTTTGGCAACCATACTTCATAAGTATCATTTGGCAATCTCGTTTCATATATTAGTATCATTTGGCAATTATATATCAGTATTATTTGGCAATCATATTCCCTATAACAGTATTATTTGGCAATGTTATTTCATATATCAATACTATTTGACAATCATATTTGATATACCAGTGTGATTTGGCAATCACATTTAATTTCTTATTTGGTTCTTATTTAGTACTTATTTACATTATCATTTTTAAGAACTTTTATTACATGGATCTGGGGATAATAGCAAAAGAATGATTGTTTTTTACTATTCTAATAATTACCAGTATTAACAAGCGATTACTAATTCTATTTTCGATTTATTTACTAGTATTTTTCCGAGTAAATATTTTTTAAAACTTAAACATAAATGAATGAGGATAGAAAATACTCAAAAATTTAGTTAAAATCAAATTAAAACTTTTAACTTTTTTCAGACAATAATTAGTAAAAATTGTAATAATTTTGATTTAAGTTAATTTAAATTTTGTTTAATGAATTTCTGAATAAAAACATACTTAAATAAAAGGCATTGTTCCAGACAATGTTTTGTTGAACTGAAATTTGTTTTATTTATATAAATATATTTAACATAATTTTGGAGAATATGGTAGTTTGTAAAAAAGAACACTTAAATATGCCAATTTTAATTCTGAAAATTTTTAAATTCTGGTATAAACTCGTTGAAATTGGATTTGTAATCAGAAGCTATTTGTTTAAATCAATTCCAAAAAAAGTAGCTTAGAAATTAAATATCAATTCCAAAAAAGTAGCTTAGAAATGAAATACTTTTGTAATCAAACAAAGAATATATTACCTTCTTCACAATATTTTCCACTGTATGGATTTTTACACTCACATACCGCTTGTCCATTATCAACTTTGCAAGTACCACCATTTTTACAAGGATTTTCTGCACAAAGATCTAAATAAATAACAAAGATCTATTGTTAATAAACCATTTTTCTTCATGTTGGTAATATGTTTATTTTTTATGGTAAATATATAGAATGAACTGTAATAGCTTATTGTATTCCATTATAAATTGTAAAATCTAGTGAATATCTGACAATGTAAGTTTTATACTTAAGTTTTTCTCTCATGCATTTATTTATAATAGGAAGCTCTTTTCATAATACCTTCTTCACACAGTTTCCCAGTAAAAGGTACTTTACAGTCGCATTGAAAATCGTCGCCGGTTACTCTACACGTACCACCATTCTTACATGGATTTGGAGAACATGGTTCTGAAATTTATATATTACCATTATATATTTCAAGCAGTTATAAGTTTCAAATTTGAAATATTAGGTTGGGGAAAAGAAATCCATTAATTTTACTCGAACTTCAGGACTTTATTTAACACGTTTCGGATTCGATTTATGCAAATGGCTTAAAATTGTTTTAGAATCGATTTTTAGTTTCTGGCGAAGCCGCGGCTGATAACATGCTCGCTAATTTTGATCGTCTTTGTTATTTCATCAACACTTTTGACAACAGACTGTGTGAGGTGTATCATTAACATAAAAAATACTGAGATCAAAATTGTACGTAATTGGCTGTACGGAATCGATACGATGAACACAATGCACAATTTCAATTCTTGCTCAGATCTTCGCCTTTATCAAAGAAAAACTGTAAAATTTAACCAATTTTCTTTTTGTTAACTTCCCTTTTTAACAACCTGTAACTCACAACTGAATGGACCAAATAAAAAACAGCAAATGAATTTTATACTGCAAAACCTCATCTTTCCTACGAGCATAAACCTGAAATTGTTTGCTCAATACTTTATAAGATATCGATCAATAAAACCGTCTAAAGAAAAAATAATGGATTTCTTTTCCCCCAAAATAACATTTGGCCTATAAATGGTAATTACCTTTTTCACACTTTTCTCCACTGTATGGTACTTTGCACTTGCATATCATTTTACCTTCAGAAATTGTGCACGTTCCACCATTTTGACAAGGATTATCAGAACAGGGATCTATATAAAATAATGAAAATCATTTGCTGATAAAGTATTTTTTTAATTTTCAATAACTATAATTATATGTTATAAAAAACTATAACTAATTATCAATTAATATTTTAAGAAGAGAAGATTAATATTGTTTCTATTATTAGTTTCTTAGTGAAATTCATTATTCCATGAAAAATAGATTTGTTTTCAATCATAAACTAGCACTTCATTTAGTCTAACAGAATGTGAAATTGATGTAATAATTATTTTCTTGGTTTGCAATGTAATTATGGGCTTATTTTCAATAAATAAAAACAAAATTTATTAGAAAAATTTAAATTGAATTTACTATCATACAAATAGAATATGATAAAAAATTATTATATTTATTAAATATTTTTTAAATTCCAATTAATAAATACAAATTTATAAAAATAGACATTTCACACCAAAATCTAATCATTTTATCCGCAGGAATCTCTAGTAGTTAGTTTATTATATTTAGCAAAATAATATACGAAAATTAGATAATTCATGAATTTTGAATGCTCTAAAATGTATTAAAAAAAACTAAGAATCTTTAATAGCATGCATATCTAACTTGAAAATGACGTGAAAATTTTCTTTTAATACGCATAAAACTTTAGATGCAATTCATAAAGAAAAAATCAAATGATAACAAACAACAAAGAAACATCTGTGCGTTTCATTTTGAACGAAACAAATTAGACATTTTCTATTTTTAAATTGTCATTGTGAGATTAATTGAAAAATTAAAAGAAATAATATTTGTATTAAAATTAAACTCTATAAACCACTATTGCCTAATTTATATGTTTATCACTTTATCATGTAGACTTACTTAGGTGTAAATGAAATATTTAGAGTTTAATTTGGTTATACTAATAATTTTATACATTTATTATTTTTTCTAAGTTAATTTGTTTTATAAAATTATAATCCTGCTTACTTTTTTAATTTTTATATATATGTTTATTACAATAATAGGAACGTTTTATAAAAATTAGTTAACAAATTATAAAATACGCATAGTAGATACTCAAACAATATTGCTTAAATATTTTTAACAATACATGAAAACACTATAATGGTTTTTATAAAATATTCCAAATAGGATTATATTCAGGATCTTGTGGTTGAATTTTTCTTGTTTTGTTGTCATCTGCTGAACGATGAGATCTTAACCAAGTTTTTACATAATCATCTGGTTTAAATAATTGTTGTGTGGTGGGCCATTCATTTTTATAAATAAAAGTTTTTCTAGATTCTCAATTAATATTCTATTTCTTTGTTCATTTAAAATAATATTCATATTAGTGAATCTGCGCTCACACTCTGCCAAACTGCAAGGTACAATATTTCTGTATCGAATTAAGATTTCTACATCTTCAGGAATTACTTTGCCTCCAGTATCAATATAAACTCTAAACGCATTGATACATCGCATCGGTGATGTTAAATTAAATTTGGTGCATAATGACTGGATTTCATTTTCTTCATAGCCACTTTTTAATCGACACTTTGACTTAGGTAGCGTGCATAGAATATTTTGCTAACAGTAGTACTTATTAATCTTATTATTACATTGTATTCGTTCGGGTTCGGTTCAAACCCTTGTTTATAATAATACATTTAAAAATTCGTCAAAAATGAGAAAAAAAATCAGCAATTCTTTTCAAATTTTTTTTTTCAATACGTCAGCCAATTCTCGTTATTAGAAATCATCTTTAGTTCCGGAACGCGTTCCTGTCCAAAAAGGAAGTACCGGAACGAGGTTCCGGAGCGTTCCGTCTCGACAACACAACTGATACGTATATTTCGAACAGTTGTAAGAGAGTAACCAAACAAAGATTCAATTGTTGTTTGGTTTTGATTTGTTTGGTTAATTGTTGTTTCGATTCAATAATGTTCTGTGTTATCTATGTTAATGTATTAGCTTTAAGCTGATTCTTTTCAATATTATAATCATTTTCACTGTTTATGAATACATGATTTCTAAAAATATATGGCTAAAATTACTGCAACTTTTTAACTGAAAAAAAAACTAATAAGATATTAATACACCTATCTGACACTGAAAACAAAAATGCTAAATTAAAAGATTTTTCTTTTTCTTTTTTTTTTAAAGTTTGAAAATTTCATTTTTTTTTTAAAGTTGAAATTCCATCAAGCCAATTACTTTAGTACTGAGATTGTATGTATTTTATTGTTTCAAAATCTCGATAGGTTAAAGAAATTTTTTTTCAATTAAAAACTCTTTTAATTTCAACAAGGAATAAAATAAACTTAAATTATTAAATGGTTAAGCGCTTAGAAATGAAATGATTGACAAAAAGTAATGAGATTCGTGTTCTGAAAAGAGATGTTTTATTGGAATATTATAATATTGAAATAATATAACATCTCGAATTATGATAATGTAAAGAAATAGTATAATAATTCGAAATGTCAAATAAAAGCGAGAGTTTTATCTTATTGTCATTAAATCTCAACCGATTTAATGATCATACGTCATAGTTATCAATCTATAAATTAAAATCAATAAATGTATGTCTGTATGTCTGAGTAACGAAAACAAAATGGAATGAAATAAATACATTTATGAAATTTCATATATTTATGAAAATTCTTCGTATAATATTATCTTTATATTTATTTTTTACTCAAAATGCATATTTTATTTGGTTGCATTGATGTTGCTATGGATAATTTTGTTTTTCTACGATAAAGTATTTTCTTAAGAAAAATCTTATTTTATTAATTACCAGAATTCTTAAAATAGTCATTAAAGTAATATCCAATCACTTATACTGAAAGAATTCTTGTCATTAATTTATTAATAAATATAATAATTTTTTTCTTTTATATTTATGCTTTACATAAAACGTATATTTTTATTTAATGTATTAATTTGATGATATAGATAATTTTTTCATGATAAAGTACTTTTTTAAGAAAAAAACATTATTTTATTTAATTGATAGAATTCTTAAAACTAAGACATGAAACTAATATTCAACCACTTCTACAGAAAGAAATTCTTGTCTTTAATTCAAGAAGATAAATTAATTATTCTTATTTTTCGTACACATCAATTTCAAATTAAGTACAAAATAAAGTAAATTCATTCATCTGTAAAACTACTATTAAATACTAATCATTATAAAAATTAAAATCATAACTATTAAAAATTTATAATCTTCTCTATAATTACTATTAAATGCTATTTAAATTTTACACTTTTTTCTCGAGTGCCAGCCAGACAATATGGGGTACGCCGCTCCACTTTTCCAACTGAACCGCAATTTGGTGTGGAGTCTGACTTCTTCGGTACATACATGTCATAGGTACCCGTTTATAGGGCAGGCAACCATTCATACTCCATTCATACAAGGAAAGTACTAAGATAGGAGAGAGAGAGAGAAAGTACATGCATTTCCAAACCGGGATTCTAATACAGAACCCCCCTGTCTGCAGTCAGATACGCTGACCAGTAACAGGGTGGGCGGCAACTTTACATTTAATATATTTAAGTAAAATGTTTTAAATATATTTTAAATAATAGAGATAATTATAACGGAAAATAAAACAACTATGCAGATTTTTATAGTATTTCAAATTAATGTATGTTTAGGTTTATCAAATTAAAATGGCATATATAGAGTTATAACTTTCAGTGCTTAATGAATAAATAAATGCAAAGTGTACAATACCCATGCACTTGCTGTTTATATTGATAAGACCTTCTGGGCAAATGCAGTGTATCAGTTCCCCGAACATCTGTATTTCCATTGTGCAATTTGCGCCTTTTCCACAGTTGCAAGCTACGACGATAATGAGCATAATTAATAAATATTATAATCATGAATAACAGTTTAGTTAGTATATGGAAAAATTTATACTTAAAAATAAATTACATATTTGGAGAAAAATGCTTAATTTAATAAAATATTTTATATATTGAAGTGATCTATAAACTATAGGATGATGAAAACATCGTATTTTGTCTTTAAAAAATATATGCATGTAGAAACAGTGTTAAGCTCAGTTAGGCATATTGTATCCAATCTTATTACAGTTTTTTTGAAACTAAATGTCGTAGATATTGGTTAATGTATTTTGTATAATGTATATCCTTAATCCTTTGAATTAAAACTATCACTTTCTCGTATTGTACTGCATATTTATAATGATTAAAATTCCATTATTTAATTTTTTCCTTCTGCAGTGTTCCTGTGCACTTAAAACCTCACCTTGTAGTTTACAGCTTTCGATTTAAAACAGACTCTATAGCTTAAAACAGATTTTTTGAATGTACTTACAGACTTGTTTAAAGTTTTTGAGCCTATGAGGAATTCTCACCTGAACATACAACAGTGTTGGGTAAGCGAATGAATAATAAAAAAGGTTTCACAATCATATTTATTGTTAAGTAAACACCTCACACCAAATGCTCAAAATGCCGACCACGTGTGTCGTTGCACAGTTGACAGTAGCGGAGGTACGACTGGTGCACCCTCTCGAAGATTCCAGGGGCAGCATTAATTTTGCCCGTGTTAACACCGACTTGGCTAATCACGAAATCTTCAGCTGATTCCACAGGCTAAAGATTTCATGTGCCTCGAGAAGAAAAAAAGCAGTGGGTTGAGGTCCGGTGGGTGAGGAGGCCAAGCCACAGACCCGGTATATCGAAACCATCTTGCGGGATAGCATGCACGAGAATTTTCCGACGATGTTATCCAAATAATACAGTAACAATAATGTTGCGCAATTTTTAAAGGACAATGTCTATTCTGATTGGATTTCTCCGGTAACCAATAAGAGCAAAATGCTGCTTCCTCTCTATGGATACGGTAAATTCGTGATAGATTCTTGATGCGTTTCTGCTTTCCGCTTTTTTTCCTCTCAGAGTGGAATGCGACACTATGTTTCTATGTAATTATTGCTCGTCTGGATAACTACTATCACCCCTCTTAATTTGTAAAAACAATTTAGAATCACCTTGTATATATCATTTACACCAGTACTGTATCGTCATAGCATTTATACTAATTAATAATGACATTTTAGCTTAAAGCGAACTAGATCGTCCTACCTAATAATTTACACTTCTTTATTAGATATCTTTCCAAACAATAAACACTTCAGCTGAGATGAATGAATATCGTTTTTCATAAGGTTGGATATTATATATTGATCATCTGCTCGGAATGAAATTTTCTTCATCGATACAAAACAATTAAAATTTGTACTGCTAATGTATTATGATTCTCAATATTGGATTCAAAATAAATTGCTAAAGTTATCTTTTTTATTTCAATGGCGTTATTTCAAATAGCGTAATATTTTAAGAAGTAATCAAAGAAATATGGTGTGTATCGTACTGTTCTATCTTCCCAAGCACATTCTTGTTGCTTATGTCACCATCTAATTTGAAAAATCTATTAAATTTCGCTCAGATTTTTCATATTTTAACATCCAATATGCATTTGAGAATTCTCATATTTACAATTTTTGGTAAAGATTTATTGTACGGTCACTCTCGGGATTTCTTCAAAAAGTAGCCAAAAATCTCGCCATTTTGCACAAGAGAGGTCTAAAAATAAACAGAGTATTGAAAAATATTGTCCGATTGGTCGCAATTCCTCATTTACGATTGATCGGAATTGGTTGGGTTACCAGAAAAAGTTATTTATCACCAAATGTGGAAAGCTCGCGCCAAGAGGGACCATACCGTAAATCTCAGCCCAATTTTTGTATATTTGGTTAAGTTATTGACTCTGAGATTGAGTAAGTTAAGACATTAAACCATTGTTTATTCATCAGCTCACAAAAAAACTAAAAAAAGTCTATTTAATTTATCAATAGAAAATGATTTTTGGCTTTATTTCTTATTTGAGTATTTCGTCTAATTTGTCTACAATTGCCACTTCGTATTAGTAAAATTTGCATTTCCTTACATGCACAGTTAATTGTAGTTCAATGTGATTGACTGTTTATTTTCCAGCGTAGACGTTGGCAAACTGCAAAATATCTGAATGCAATGATGAGCAAAATAAATTACATTGAAGAAACGTAAATCCGTACTTTTCAAATTCGCTTTTATAATCAGAAGAAAAACGAGCACGTTTGTTCGGTTTGACTATACTTAAGGATTTAACCTTTGATTCTCGCCAAGATGTGATCGCGATTGATAACCAAGCTAGGCCAAACCGAATCGTGTTCTGATTGATTTATATCCAGTCGAGGCTTAGCTACTCGTTTTAAGAATTTTGAAAATCTAACGGTCGTTGCGTTATTTTTGAATGTTTAACTGACTTTGTAGGAAAAAAATGGCCAAGTTCGCCAAAGAGCACCCCAAAGTATAGTTTTACCATTTGTTTTCATATGGTAAATATAATATTAAGGATTTAGAAACTAGTTTCCACTTAAATGTAATTAAAGCAATTCAATTGAAACAGCAAAAACTTCGATTATGTTAGTAAGGAAATGTAAATAGTTGATATACATATAAAATTTTCTTTTTGAAAATATTTATGAGTCTACATACGTCTGCAGTCTTCAGCTGGGTAGTTGTTAAATTTGCCATGCTCTGGCCAGCATTCACAGTTTTTCTTTCCATCTTTCATGGTACAATCTCCATATCTACATTCGCAAGCTGTAAAGAAATGAGAGCATAAAATTTACAATTGGAAAAAATTATTTTAGTGAAAGAATAATAAGATTATAGAAGATTGTGCTTTGTGACACAAAGCATGACGATTAAGCTTTGTCTCTGGTGGACTAATCGTCATGTGGTTCATTATGTGCTGCTACCAACTGAGCAAACGGTCCTGTACTCGCAGCAATTGGAAAGTGTGCAACAGGCATGGCAAAAAAAGGCATGACAGTTTTAAGAGGACATGACAATTTTCAAAGGACTTAAACACCACTTGCGAACTGACGTATGAATTCTAGATAATGGGCTTCTTTGATCATTGTCTACGATACATAAAACTTTTGAAAGGACATAAATACCATTTGCTAAATGATATGTGAATTTTAGATAATGGCCTCATTTGATTATTATTTACAGTACATTAAGATTTTGAAAAGACATAAATACTATTTGCTAAATGATATATAAATTCTAAATAATAGTTTATTTCTGAATCGAAAAAAAAATCGGATTTTCAATATAAATTTCGACGAAAACCATAATTAAAAGCAGGTTGTTAATTATTTTAACTAGACTTAACAAAGTATTGTGTTTTAACTCTGTTTGTAAAGTTGTATGACATGATTATTTATGATTTTTATGCAAGTTTGTGAAAGTTTTACAGAAAAATATATGCAATCCTAATATATTATGTTGCATTTTAGTGTTTGTTTTCGTTAACATTTCATTTATCCTATACATTATGTTTTCGATAATTTAGAGTATTTTAATATTAATGTATTATATAAAATATAGGCCGCGGTGACCTGGTTGGTTAGGGCGTCATTATCGTTACCAAAAGGTGGTGAGTTCGAATCCCGGCTTAGCCGAAGATCCGTCGTGATCACTAATGGCGACTGGGGCACATTAAATCCGTCGGGTCACAATGTCCTCCATGTTCCCATAACAAATTAATACCTCTGGGGGTGGTTGGAGCCAGGCTTTGGGTCATCACTGGTTTCAATCTCTAAATTGGAAGGTTCAGGTGGTGCTGCCATCTATGAGCCAAAATTCGTACTTCCATCTTGGAATGAGGGTGCTCTATTAAAAAACGGAAGACGCTCCCCGTCTGACTTCATTAGCCTAGTCTCTGTGACGGGTGGGCTTGGCGTCGCCAAGTGTCATTTACAACAACAACATATAAAATACCGTATTTTAATTATTTTTTGATAAATATTTGATATTATATTTGCATCGTTTGTATAAAATGTGTATCATAGATAATTTAGAAAATATATGAAATAATGAATTTTAATAAAATCGTAAATACAAACAACGATTACAAATTCAATAAAGATAAGTTGAATCTAAAAAGTATGCGTTATGTTCATTTAAATCACGTGATGCAAAATAATTTGTTAATTGAAGATCCCTGTACAATTTTTGAGCTGCATGCAAAGAAGAAATGTTAGGAAAAAAATTAAAATATAAATTTAAAAATATGATCTATTTTATTTGAACAAATAATTTTATTGGCCAATTGCAAGGAATTTAGAATTGAATAAATTTTTGATTGAAATTAAAAATGGAGTGATATTAGAACGTTATGCTTTTAAAGCGAGATTGCATAAGAAGAATACGTTCCACATTTAAAGCTAGCATTTGGAAATGAAAGTCGATTTTACTATTGTATGGTCTTCGCTGAATTTCACAGACTTAACAATTATCTTTATAATGAAGTCAGCGTGTGACAACCATTTGCAATCATGGACAATATGTCTGATATAAGAAAAATATGAATCCATGATAATTACTGTACCAACCAAATAATACACAAGGAACTTAACATTGAATAGGTATCACACAGAAAATTATTCTTTAAAATTTGTATATGAAAAAATAATATACCGTTAAGTTCCACTAATTTACTGAATACCAAAAAATAATACTGTTCATAATCAGGAAGAAATCTTTAAATTGCTTAAAGATATATTCTTTGCTCTATTCCTTAAATTGTTATGATAGTGAATAGTAAATACCATTTTATGGTTTCTGACACATCATCAGTTTGGGTTATACACATGATGAAGGCTCTCCTAATGTGAAAAGTCTAAGTGCTATGAGAAAAATAATGTATGCCATCTTCTTCAAAAATACAGTAGACATGTCATCAAAGTGGGAAGGTAGAAACGGTCACAGTTAATCGATACACTTTTAAATGTTTCTAAGAAATGGATGTCAGGGCAATCATGCGCCACAATGAGAATAAGTCTTCTCAGTCATCAATATTGGCTGTTGAGTTTCGAGTAGAAGAAAGGTGGTAAAATTAGAAGTAAGAAGAGCCTAGTTGTGAAGTTAAAAAAAAAAAAA
>JAPDSC010043555.1:784-25000 GCA_026290005.1 Latrodectus geometricus
GAATATATTGACAATAAATATATTAAAATAAACATATTTTAGAAATTTATTAAAAAAAAAAAACAAATTTCTAAATAATAGTAATAAGTATCAAAAAAATAAAGCATAAAATTGATAAATACTTGAATACATTTTGTTATTAAAATCATGTTAAAAGAAAAAAAAAGGAATTTTTTAATGGACTTTAAAAAAAATTAATAGAATTATACCTTCAGCTTTCTCTTAATTAACTTATTTAGACCAGCTGAGTTTTGAAACTCGTAACAAAAAAATATTCACATGCTCTGCAAGCAAATATATTCTGTTCAGAGGTTTTTGTGTCTTCAGTTTTTCAACAGAGCTTAAATAAATAAAATATCAATTTCATAGTGTAATAATTTTTTTATTTTAGAATTAACAAAAAAAAAAAATGATTTACACCTGTATAATTTTTCTAACCATCTTACATCTATCTATGAATTAGCTTAATTGAAATTAATTAACTGTAAAATGTTATTTAATTAAACTAGTAAATTATGCAGTCTCCTGTGACGAAATAAATTAATTATATTCTTGAGTAATGTATTTACATTTTAATAACCCTTTATTGAAACTGAGATAACTTCATAAGAAGTTGATTAAGATTAAAAAAAATACCATATCTGTTGCTTTATTTTAGTTTGGAAGATGTAAAACATAAAGACGAACGTACTTCTATTTTCTACTTGAAAATTTTATTAATCTAATTTATAAACAGAATAAATCTTAGCCAATATTTTTATATTTAAATAAAATTCGAAATATTATTTAAAATCAAGGTAACAAAAATTTCTTTTTATCTAATTCATATAAAAAATTATTTAGGGTCAAATAAATAATATAATTTTTTAAATTTTATTTTAAAAATAAGAACTATGTATCTTTATTGGTACACAATTCTTACTTTTTATTGAATTGAGTTCTAACAATTCCTAAAAGTATAAATATATTAAAAATAATTTTTTTTAAGTAGATAAAATATTATATGTATAAAGAGTTTTATAAATGATTTTGAAAATATATTCTGAGGTTGATACTGTATTCGTGTGTGATGTATCACATGTATATCCATTTGATTGATTTGAAATTATGTAATGCGTCAATTTAGGAAAATATTTTTCGATATTGGTTATCAATATTAATGAGAAATTTTCAGTCGTCATTGTAAAATATTCGTATATCAATATTTATAAATATTTGAAAGAATGAAATGGAAATATAAATATATGATAGACTCAAAAAAATGTTCAGATATCAGTTAATTAAATTAACATTTTCAATAAAATAATCAGCTATTAAATTTAACAATCAACACTTCGTCATGGAAAGCAATGAATAATTTACTCTAATATTTTTTCTTTTCTGTTAGAGACTTAAAAAATGACCATCTGAAGCTAAATTTATTTTAGAAATATTTTAGGTTACAATTTTTTTCACCTTCTAATATTTTTTAGCTTTCTTCTAGATAAAAATAGCTTTTATGCTACTTATAGCATCCGAATGAATTCTTCATTTGGTGGTAGTCAATATGATTGTTGTCTAGATTAAATGTAATTAATAGTTCTTGAGGAAGATTATAATTGTCACTAATTATAAATGCTGACAGGAAATAAAACAATGGAATTAATTGGGAACAATTGCTCTATTTTATCCATATCAGCCTTAATCTTACTAATTGTTCTAACATGAGGTTGGCTGTAATTATGTTTCTGAATTAAAACCGAGCAAAACTATTCTGCTTATAGGGTTGTTATGAAAAGTATAAGAAACTTTTCTTAACTAAGTGAAGGTTTATTAACTACGTTAATATAATGAATGATCATAAGATATGGCACATCTTGTACACAATTGTTTAACATTTTTTGTTAAATAAATTAATCATAATGGTAAAGATCTGTGACTTGAGTTTCATTCTGCGGCATTATAAACATTAAAAATGTGCCATAAAATTTGACACATTTTTGTTCATAATTGTTTAACATTTTTGTACGTTGTAATTAATTAAAAAAAGTATCTATTAAATTAATTAATCATAGTGGTATGTATCAGTGTCTTGAGTTTCTGCCTATGGCATGTATATGATTCTGCGTCATTCAAATAACTCTACGCATCTAACATTCTTGAGGGATTGTTGAAATATTATTAACAGTTTTTTTTCCTACGTTTTATTATTTAACTTAACAGTCTAAATTAGTAAAAACGTATTCCTATATTTTCACTTTGGCTTAGATATATAAAAGCAAAACATAGTTTCCATGAAAAAAATTATATAATATTTTATATTACACAATATTAGAATATTAGTTATAAAATATGTAAAGAAATTTAATAGCATAAAGTAAACAGATGTAAAAAAATATTTCGGATTAATTTAATCGCTTTACGTGAATAAGTTGTTCCAAGGTATGTGCAAAATGTTTAATACAAAATAAATCCTTACAGCTGGAAAATCTAATTTATGTTTAAATTAATCCGAGAAAAAGTTAAAGGATGTTCTAAGTTGATAACTCCTATTTCATTGTCTAAGCGAGTCGAGAAAATTGTGAAGTATTAGCAACGAAAAAGTAAATCTCTCTCTGTCTCTCTTCACACATATTAAAAGATTAAATCCTTAAGTAGGAAAAAAAGTTTAATTTCTTTTTACCATCCACAAAATAAGCGATACAAATTAAACTATATTTTTCCAGTATATTTTGCTTTCAAATGTTCTTTCAAAAGAATAAATTAAAACTATTTCTTAAAACTTGTTGAAGTATTTCATCTTTATTTTCTTACATATGCTTATCTAAAAAATACCAAGATTTAATAATTAAAAATGAAACTTTTCACACTCCTTATAAGATTTGGATTTTGGTATTTTCGAAAGTATTTTTATTAGAAAATTGCTTTAATAATTACATTGCCCCCACATAAAGATTTAACTCATAATTATTCCCCAACATTAAATAGAAAAATTATTTTAAAATTTTATAAGATTTTAGCTGACAAATTGCTAAATGTAATTAGCGGTTTTATAATAAAAATAAATTAATTATTAATAATAAAATTAATTAAGAATTATTTACTTTCAGAATCCTTAAAATCCCATGCGTTTGGTAGTTAACTTATTATTTTACTTATTTGATCTGGAATCGAACCCTATATGAATTGCATTTTTCTTCATTTATATTTTTTCATTGTATTTCTTTTTACATTTAGATTCTTTGTTAATTTAGTGTATATAACAAACATTGACTTAATCTTAACTCTAGACAAGTGATACTAAACATAATTTAAAATAAACATTAGCTTCTCAAATTTATTCTGTAATTAATTGCTAAATTTTAGTGGCTTGCATTATACGATTATTAATATAATATATAATAAAAAATATTTTTGTTCACATTTTTAGAAAAGATTTATTAATTTATACTTGATGTTACGTAGAATACAAATTATTCTTCAAATCCGTAAAATTACAAAATATATAAGTAAATAAAATAAAAAAAAACAAGGAATGATTTTAAATAAATGACACAAAAATACAAAATGTTTCCTTTGATTATGATAATGAAGCTACTGCCGAACATTATTGATTTAAATTATGTTAGTGAAATACTTAAAAAAATTGAATTTGAAATAAATGCCTTCATTTGAGTTTTATTTCAAAAATTCTTAAATGAATTCATTATTCAACATTAATAATCTGGACAAAATTCCTGTTTTCCGTTTCAGGCTGTTATTGTTCATTTTTTTCCCTCCTTATTCTAAAATTCCTTTTGAAGCATTTGCTTAAAAAAATTTTTAAATTCATCGGTTCATTATTTGTAAATGCAAAGGAATTATTCATAAACTGACCGACAAAAAAATGAATTGACAACAGTAAAAATAAAATTATTGAAAAGCTTAGTAAATACCGAAAGATATTTCATCCGCGTTTTGTTTATTTAACAGACGTTAATTATTTAAATTAATGTTATTTCATCAATTGGTGTTGAAACCAAAACTTAAAATGCTATTTAAACAAATATCCAATATAATATGATAAAATGAATAAAAAACAGAATCCTTATTTTGTTAATTTTTTTCAAATTCATTTCCCCCTTTTTGAGTTTTCACGCATTGTTTGCTTAATTATTTTAGTTAAAATTGCAGAGTTAAAATAAATAGAAAAGAAACTTGGCCTATAAATTTTATTGCAATTATTTTGAAGATTAAACAGAAAAGTTTATTTGTTAATGCTAAACGATGTTTTTTTTATGCTTTCGCAGATATTTCAATTAAATAGAATAGTTACTTTTCAACAATATTCAATTTCATTGATTCCATTATTAATTTTAACCTTTTAGTAAATACTATATAAGAAGCTTAAATTTTTAGTATTATTTAACAGTTAAGAATTTTTTAACAGCAGGGCAACCAATGACATGTTAATAAATTAATTTATTTTTGATTTTGTATGTTTAATATTTAAATAGATATAATTATTATAATTTTTTTTGTTTCTAATGGCGGGCACACTTGAGTAATTAACCCATTTGCCGCAACAAGGGCGGAAACAGCTTTTCATTTTGTCGTTACCCAGTGGGCACCTGTGAACCAAGTCAAGGATGTACGAGTAGCATCGCCCACGCCACACCACCACAAACCCATTTATAGGGCGGGCCACATTCATCCATTATATGAGGAAAAGGACAAGAAACACAGAGAAAGAAAGAGGAAGTACATCCATGCCCAAGCCGGGATTCGAACCCAGGTCCTCCCCATCCGTAGTCAGGTACTATAACCATCAGGCAGGGCGGCCGGATATAATTATTATAATAAAATATACAATTATTATATCATGACTCTACTAGAATTATTTTATTATGTATAATATTAGAGTACCACCATATGAGATAAAGGATGGGAATTAACTATTTTTTAAATTAATTACTTTGAAATCTCATTGATTCATATTACGATGTAATATTTTTGTAGTAGCTATTTATCGGTTCGATTTTATTTTGGATAGACCAGCTAGGAATTTAATGTAGTGATTCTAGTTTTCAATTCGACAATTTATGGGTTTAGATTCCCAGATTGAACATGGTTGGTTGTATTAGTTCAAAATTCACTTCAAGCGATAATTTTCGATTTAGTCTTTCTGAATAAAAAGTGACTACAGAGAGATAAATGAATCCAAAATATTCATCACCTCAAAAATGTTATGTGCCATTTGGGCCCGATTTGTCCTTGAGAATAATTGAGATTCTTTTATCAGTTTCATTGATTTACAATAACGGAATTTAATTTATTAATCTTTTACGTAAAAAAAGATTTTACAGTGATCTAACCCTTTTCCCATTGTTGCTGTTTGCATGAACAGTTGAAAAACTCTTATTTATTTTTTGAAGATTATTTTAAGAATAACAGTTACAGTTTTGCCATCAAAGTTAAGGAACAGCTGTAGGACCTAGTTATCAAAAAAGGTATACAACTTTTAAATGAAAAACTAAAGATTGGGTATTTTCAGGTTTTTCTTTCTTAGGATTTATGAATGCTGATCACTATGAAGAATTCTTTCGTAAATAAGTAAGGATTAAAAAAAAAACCTTACCACAACTCCGAGCTACAAAGTTGATCTACACAGCGTTAAAAATATCGAAAATTATTAGTCAAAATCGTCTGAATTATAACCCATTTTTGATTAATTTTTTAGCAAAATGAAACGAAATGGCTATTTCTCTCTCTCTCTCTTTTTATCTATTTTTTAAATATATTGGGAGGCTATGTAAGATTATCTGTTCACATAAAATTCGTAATTAATTTCAAATTGATAAAGTTGGATTTATTTTTATCTTTTTTAATTAAAATAATAAAAGAATTTTTTTTTTAAAAGAATAAACATATAGATTAAAATGCATGTATATTTTTCAAAATCCCTTTTAGACCAAACCTCGAGTTTTCTTTGAAGAAGACAAAAGTATAATTTAATTTACAATATATTTATATATTGTAATATAGTTTTTTTTTTCTATATGTATACCACTATTGAAAAAAAAATCACGGTATACTTCAATCTTAAAGCTAAAAGCACTCTTTTATTAAAAAAATATGTTGAAATTCTGAAAATTGGACTGATAACCGAAGATAAGACAGAAAAAGAGAAAGTTTGATGGACAAAAAAGACGATAAACTTGTAAAACTGCTAATTATTTTTTAAAGACTTGTTATGTGCTAATAAAATAGTCCATTATTTTTCTAACATTAAAAATTAAAAGTATCCGTTAATTATTTTATGGAATAACCTTAAAAAGCATTTTAAAGACAAAAAAGGGATTTAGAAAATTAAATATTGGTGTTGATCTCTTTTTATATTTAATGTATCGTTAAGTTTTTAATTTTATTATCTAAAAAGTATACAAATAAATGAGTTGCTATGCGGAAATGTAAGTGAAGATAATTTTCTTTTACGAAGTAAAATGATGCCAGTAAAGTTCATTAAATTTAAGCACAAGGCATTTTGAGTAAACTATTTTTTTAATTTTTATGCTAGAAATTATATTATTTGCTGTTCAAACTTTATTTATTTATTTTTTGCTGAAAATATTTTGCTTAAAATTTCCAAATTGTGTTTGAAGTTTTTCTTGAACTAATTATCATATTATTAATTGCTCGCTCAAATATTGCGTAATAAATCATCTAATTTTCTTATAAAAGAGGAAATTGCCTTTTTTTTGCCTTTTTCAAAAACTGAATAATGAAATTATTTGCTTATCACGAGGAGAGAAATACGAGTACAAAAATCTAAACTAATATAAGCATTAGGATAATTTTTTACTATATGGCTTCTATGTAAATTATATATTTAATTCAAATTTATTTCTAAACTTTACTTAATTTATTATTTAAATTTATAAGCACAAAAAATAAATGAATGGATTTTATAAGTAAATGCTCATTTATATTTATTTTTATACAACAACAAAAAATATTGATTAATTTTTTTTTGTATTCTTTAAAATCTTGTTTGAAATTGAATTAAACTAATTAGTAAATAAAAGTAGTTTTAAAGGACCACATATTTATACACAATAAATTATTTAATTTTTGTACAAGAATTTTATAAAACTTTTGGAAAGACCGATTAGAAAGCAATTATTGATTTCTAATAACTCATTAATTTTATATTTAATAGAGAAATTTTATAATATTAAAAGAAATAACTTTCTAAATTGAGTGTTTAGGAAAAGTCTGTAATAGAATGGTGTGGTTAAAAAGCTATCATTCATTATTAATAGTTCAATAGAGTTAGATGCATGGAAAATTTATTCTATATAAAAGATAATAGTTATTTTTTACTCATCACTAAAAGGTATATATTTTTGCTCATTTTTTTAAAGAAAATTTCTCACAAATTTTATGTCATTTAGAACATAATAATATTTTATTTATAATTGTTATGGAAGCAGAAAGTTAAAATATAAATAAAGTTCATGTTTTTTACAACAATTCTATTTCTAAAACTTATTTTCATTTTAGAAATAAAATTATTTTTAAAATTTTTATTTCGAGGATATTTCTTTTTGATTTCAAAAGATTATATTTCAAATTAGATTTCAAGTTGTTTTTGTAATTCTTCCTGTGATTGAATATATAAGTTTGGCGCAAATTTGGCTTCAATATTTGCTCTGACATTCAATTTTTTTAATATAAAAGTAGTTTTAATTATAAATTGTCAAATTATTATTTACAATCTTTCATAAGAAGGTGTGTTTTATTAATAAATTAATCTGAGCGAATTATTAAATAAATGATATTGCTTAAATAATTTTAAATAGTTTCTATTGATGTTTTTATAATATAAGTCTGAGTAAACGGAAATAAAAATGATGATGGAAGATGGACAACAATTATGATATAATTTAGGGAATAAAAATAAATAAAGCGTGTTCTTCGACATCTCAAAAATCTGTGAATAAATCAAGCTTTAACAACAGATTTAACAGTCTAATTAAATTTAATTTCGTCCTTCAAGATATTTTCATAAAAAAAAATAAACTATTTATAAAATCAGACAGAGGTACTTAGTGCGTTGTTATTAAAATCTAATTTTTATTGACATTTATTTTTCATTTACAAATATAAAAGTCTCGGTAATTACATTACATTTGTTATAAACCTAGAGCAGAAAAAAAATTCAAAACAGATTTAATGAAAATGTTGATATGTTCGTTGTTAATAAGTTATTGATATAAAAAAGCAAAAGTGATATTATTTGCATTCGAATATTTCAAAATTTATTTTTATTTCTAAATAACCAATAATCAGGAGATTGAATACTCGAATTGAAAGAAATCTAAATGCAATGAAGCTTGTCTTAAATTACTTCGGGGTGGATAATTTTCGTTTTCCGGTTTGAGTTAATTAAAGAGGAAAAATCTTCTTGTCACGCAAACAAAAGCATTTTTTTTTCTTCTTATAATAATGAAGAGGAAATATTTAGAATTATTATTCATTTTCAAATAGATTAGTTCAAAGCAATAAATCAGTTCAAATAAAAGAAATATTCTTTGTAACAAATCTTTTATGACTACAAATTTGAAATCAAAATATAAAACATAGTTCTGATTACTTTGCTACTCTTTTGCAAAATAAATTAATGAAGTTTCTTTTCACAAATATTTTAGAAGGAAAAAAGTGCTTTTGTGAGTCATTCTTATTAGCATAGGCTTTTCTTGTCTTTGATTATTGTTGTAATTATGAAAATCGTAAAAGAATGAAAACTATTATGAGCAATATGAATTTTTAGAAATGATTAATCAAGCTGAAATTTTAAATATTTCAATACCTAATTTAATTGAAATCATTTTGTAATTTTGTTTTTTTACACATCAAAAGTTTCAGATTTTATACATTTACTATGATTTAATATTTTTTAAATTAATTGTTTTGAAAAAAATATGTTGACTTTTAATTTTTAATTTTTTAAATCTATTTAAAATATTTTAAGTTTTTAACTAAAAAAATAATTTATAATTTTA
The DNA here is from genome assembly GCA_026290005.1 of Latrodectus geometricus. Taxonomy (NCBI): domain Eukaryota; kingdom Metazoa; phylum Arthropoda; class Arachnida; order Araneae; family Theridiidae; genus Latrodectus; species Latrodectus geometricus. The sequence goes on from JAPDSC010043555.1 coordinate 9,808, forward strand.
TAAATATTTAAGGGCAAACCAAATATAATAAAAAACGTACATGACTACTTAACCCAGTTTAGGTAGTTTTTAGTATCCTTTATTAATCCTTTATAAATCGCCCTTTATTTTAATTGCAATTTAGTTTAGTCTTAGGATTAAATTACAATAGCAATATACAATTAATGGAAAGAATAACCTACAATTTCTGCCAAGAATAACAATGATTTACGGTATAGGATGCAACACACCAAAAATATCTCTATAGTTAACTTATCTTAAAATTATTAACTTTGAATTGTTTGCGCATGCCCGAAAAAAGTTAGGGAAGAATTGCTTGTCAATGATTAACAACATAAAGTATAATTTAAATAACAATAATGTAAAAGTGGTAAAAGTAATTGAAAAAATTGTAATTTAATTTTTTATGCCCTTATTAATTATTAAATTTACATTTAAATTTAATCCTTGTTTTATTTATTTTTAACAATCATAGAATAATTCACAATTCTAGATAAAAATAGCGACGTCTAACGATGAAGGATGTAACTACACTAAAAATCGTCCATACAGTCAAATTTGGTAGAACAAAATTGTTTTGAATCGTGTGCGCATGCCCAAAATAAAACAAGTGGAGGAAATAAATCGTTTGCTTTTTATGATTTCTAGCTCTCGTTATTAACCATTAAAGCAGCAATAAATATGTTTGATAAAAAATAGTTGAAAAAATTATAATTTTAGAATTCTTTATATTTTTATCAACCAATTTAATTATTGTAAATTTTGTTTGTTATTGCAATATTTTTCTCAACTTTCGAAATTATAAAAATTTCAAACGTGTAAGTTTATATGGAATTCTATTTACATTTATTTATGCTGTATGAATTGAAAATTCTAAATTTTTCATCAAGTTTTCAAGATTAGTTAAAGTAAGTTATTATTTTAAGTAAACTATTTTACATTAATATTTCTAAAAATAAAACATTTTGACAATTGTATCTCATCTTTAATTTACATGAAAAATTAACTTAAAAAAATATTCAGAATACCACAGGAATTCATTTCCTTTTTTGCCATTGATACTATTGAATTATGTATAAAATTTATTTACACTATGTTTGTGTGTGTGTGTGTTACTATTAATACTTATAGTTTACGCTATTTAATGACTCCACACCAAATATGGTTCAGTTGAAAAAGTGGAGCAGCTCACCCCATATTGCCAGCCTGGCTGGCAGACGACAACAACAACAACGCTGTTTAATGCATTTTCATTGTTTTTATAGTCAGTAATGGCTTCCTAAAATGTAATTTTAATAATAACGATTATGTACATTGACTTAAATTGATTAAACTTTTAATTTTAAAATAGCTGTAAATAATTTTAAAAAATCATCTTTGTTTTAAATATTTTAAAAATTTCAATATGCTAATAAAATCTAGAGAAGTATATTGAAATTAAGATTGTAATTGCATTTTTGTAATAGATTAACTTTATGCAGTCAAATTAGTATCATTAGGTTAAATCAATCCTGAATGTTAAACTTAAGTATTTGTAAAAGTTAAATTTTTACAAATTTTTATCATTAAGAAATTTAATCATAACTTTAATTAAAGAAATTCCCCATAATTTTAATACAGATAATTATTTAATTTAAATTTAAATTCATTCTCGGTATTAATGTTACTATTATTTATTTATTAAATTTTTCAAGAAAATTTTTTTTCTGTATCAATCTCTATTATCATTAGACTACGATTATTAATTATTATTTTTTTTTATTAGAATGTGATGTCACATTTTTTTTAATGCCCTCGCTTGAAACAGAATACTATTTTAGAATGAAGGGGCATGCATTTTTTTGATGACAAAAATGCGACAAAACTAGTACAATAGATAAAAAGTTTAAGTGTTTGAAAACCAGTTTTTAAAACTTCATTTGATTTTGAAAAAGGTAATAGATAATAAAAATAACTTTAAGCGTATCGAAATTTTAATTATGGATTTAAATAAATATTTAATAAAAATTTTATTTAAATTTAGAAATAAAATAATTATATATTTAAATTGATTATCCTATTTTTGAACATAATTATATATTAATTAATGAAGTGCTTTTTAATTTTCCTAATATAAAAAATTCTAAATTCACAACCTGATTTTTTTGTAATAATATAATAATAGTACTTAACTAAAGGATGCGTGTGTAAATATAAAGAAACTTATTTTACATTGCATGAAATTACTGATCAACTTAAAATACTATAAAAGTAAATATTAAAATAGTTTTCTAATTAATAGTAATCAATTCAGGATAATTTATAAATAATTATGGAAATATAAATAAATTATCAACAAGTATATAATAAATTATATCATAACGAATTATTAACAAACTAGTGTAATTTAATGACAAAACACATTTAAATATTAGTAAAATAACTAAGTACATAGTATCAATAAATAAAAATTATAGTATAATTCATAAATATTAATTGTACTGCAAGAGAAAAAAATTATTAAAAAGAAGGTGCAGGTGAATATTACAAATACTTTTTTTTAAATATGGTGATTTAATATAGTTAAATTAATTTTGAAACGACAACGATTCATCTTTTAAATTTACTTTAATACTTTTTAAATAAAACTAGAAAAAATTTTAATTCAATAAAATTATACCATTATAACTAATAGGAGAGATGCAAACTTAATTTCATTAACTAAAAAATGTTAAATCAATCAATTTCCTAGTTATCACTCTCTTTGTAAAGTAACTTTTTAAATCTTTTACTTAGATAAGATTTTTTACTGAGACTTTTTTGAAGCTAATTGGTCAATTTCGCTGGTTTTCAGTTCCTACAATATTACCTGTCAGTTTATAAGTACGAGAGAGGAATATTTTTTATTCATTCATTAAGTTAAAAAGCGCTTATTATATGAGCGTAGATGAACTTTCTTCTTATCAGCAAACACATCTTATAGCGCTTTATAAAGAAGTCTGAATAACAATTAATTTTTTTTTCGATATCACAAGAATCTAATTACAGATACCTCGTGTTTTATTTATGTATTTTATTGCGCAATTCGCAATAAGCTGCCATATCACCTAACAATAATTGAGTATGAAATGAGCTGAATTTGCATTAACACCAAAATCATTACTGTTATTAAGCTTAATTAACAAAATACGACTCATTTAACGGGAAAAAGAGGGTTTCTTCCACACACTTGATTAAGACGAATAAAACGAATTAATTTGCGCGGCTTTTAATCAGGGGAAATGTTAGCGACATTTTCTTAAAGAAAAAAAAAATCTATGCAGTTTCTAGTTTTCTTTAGCTGGGATCTTAGCTAGTTATTCATTTTTATTTTGTATCCAATCACATAACATTTAGACAAAATAAGATTAGATTTTTAGATTTTCTTTATTGTGTCTAATATTAAATAGATTCCAGCAGTTTGGAACTTTTGACAGTTACGTTTCTTAAGGTTTAATTATTTTTTAAATTAAGGATTTCAAAACCATTGAATAATATGCATATTGGACAACTGTCATTGTAATTACCACAGAATTTATTCATTTAATTTATTACATATATAAAAAAAATTGCAATTGCACTAGAGGAAATTTTACGATATTAGTACCCTCCAAACAAATTAATTATATTTGTTTAGCTTCGTACAAAGTCTTGAAATAAAATATATAAAATTTATATTGCTTACATTAAAAAACTCTTATAATGGGATTAATCAATAACAATATACCCACATGTAAGATATTTTCATATCTTTGATTAAATTTTATGATAGCTTGTTTTAAAAAAATCATATTCGTTAAAAGTAAAGGTAATTATATTTCAAAATTAATTTTATTTAATAACACAAAGAATTGAACTTTCCTTAAAAAACTTTATTTTTAAATAATATAAATCAGAAAAATAAGCTTAATAGTGTACTTTTAATTCATTATCATTTGTGTCAAATTTGTGGTTTCACTTACATAAATATAATTCAAAGTAAATTCCTTGAGAAAAAATAATTCTTTAAATGTTTTCTAGATTATAAATAAATAATATAAAATTTGTCAAAATAATTAAATAGAGATCATTTATGAGGAAATACTTTGAAGTTCTTTACAAATATTAATTTTATAAAGGTATTTGCGAATTTTTTATTTCAGAAAAAAACGTAAAAAAAATTATTATTTCTTCGAATTTTTTTCAAAAAGAAAAAATTATTTTATAAAATAATAAAAACTAAACTCATAATCAATAGATTGAAAGTTAATTAGTATATCATTAGCCGTATTTTTTCGTCTATTGTTTCTTTATTCACGTGTCAGACAATAAAGTTCTTCAAAATTTATTTTCAGACTTAAAATATTTTTTATTCCAAAGAAGAATATATTAATAGGCAGAACTAAGTGGTACTAAGTTTTTTCTCGATTTTTTTCTCCTCCTTATACCATTATTTAAACGACTTCTTGTCATTCAAGGACGAAGTGTGCAAGTTGAAGTTGTTTCATAAAAAACAACTTCCGATAGAACGATAAAACGAGATTTTGCCATTGTGCAATCCAGCATCGTTGAGTATATTGTACGTGAATTGAAAAAAAAAATACTCTTAGTCATTTAACTTATTAGAATTTCTTGCACATTGTTTGAAACAAAATATTCATGACCTTGATTCCCTAAGTTGACACTAAAAAGAAATTCTCTATCAAAATAAATTTTTTATTAAAAGTGATATTTTTTTTGTAATTCTAACTTTGCCATTCAAATGAGAACAATTAAAATGAATCTTGATAAAACTGTGTATTTAAGCTAAAATCAGTTCTGTAAATAGGGTTAAAATATTGAAGGAAATAAAACACTGTAACATTGTGCAACCCAGTATTTTCGAGTGATCTTTCCTGAGTTCCCTGAATCTTTAAAAGCGCCAAAGGTGAGAGAATAAAAGACTCCCTTCTGTATTGTCAAGAGCGTGAAGGGTCTCTTTTCATACCGCTGTGGTGGTCGTTTGTCAAGTTCATGGGCGTGTTTTGGAAGCTTAGTCCAGAAGATGGACACAGCTGAACTCACCGTCCGATCATGTGGTACTGTATTTGACCAATGGTCAACCTATCTGATTCTCTATTCATATTTGTAAATCATATTTCTAACTTAAAAACCAACCCCTTCTGTCCTTTCTGCCTTCACACTGATTCTGTCACACCTGCTTTATTATTATTTGAGGAAAGTATTAAATTTCAACGGCAGAGAGATATTTTTAAAATTAAGATCAATGTTTGTGAATTCAAATTTTGAATATTTTTGTGGTATAAAGAAGAATATAATTAAGTAAAATTTTATATAATTTTATTATCATAATTTGTTAACAAGAAATGCGCTAGTATTAAATATTTTTCTATAAGACAGGAACATAAAGTTTCACTTTCTTGAAAGGCACAAACCACAGATTCTTTATTGTAATTTTTACTTTGAATATGGTATTAAAATACATAATTATAGTAACTTTTCTACATCTAAATCAAATTTTTAAAAAAATCAATGCCTTCAGTGAAATACGATTAAAAATTTTTAATGAGAAGATTTACTGAGATTTATTTCGATAGAAACATAATTAGGCAGCTTAATTGAGTCAAGTGAATACTAATATGATTTTGTAATTATTTATATTTATGAGACGCAAAAAGTTAAACTGCTTAGATTCTCGTTGCTTTAATCTGCACACAGCCATCGGTTTACACGAAATCTTAATAGCAATTATTATGGTCAGAAACTTTATGCAAATACTTAAGAAAGGCTTATATAATTTTGCCAGTCTTGAGGAAAACAAAATGTAGAAAATAATTATGCCTTTATTTTGCAGCACTTAATTTAAAATGTTAACAGCATTAAGCAAGCTATTTGGACTTCTTTTGGTCTACTCTTACCACATTTAACCAATAATTTAAAATATTGACACAGTTTAAAGCTAAAATGTTCTTCATAATATTTCCGTGCAATTTTTTTGGATTAAAATTTATATAAGTATTTGGTTTTAAGAGTTTGAGATTTAATAAATAATGTAATAAAAAATTGAAAATGCTTTCGATTACGATATTTATTTATTTTTTATTTTGATTATTATTTATTTTGATCATATTCTTAAGGCAAAAAGTGTGATTTATATTTAACGGTTTAGTATTTATTATTAAATTGCTTTTTTTGTATTCTTCGTAATTTGATTCCGTTTTCTAAAGTAAAACTAAATCTTCAATCTTTTTCGAAATAATTTTTCTCAAAAGGTTGCATTTTTTGTTGCTTGTCCTTCAGGTGATATAAGTTAATTTTACTCGATAAAATCTTTCTTTTATGCATTGCGTTTAAATTTTTTGACATTTTCAACACTACAAACAACCTGGATTTCACTTTTAATTTTAAAATTTTTGAACCATTTTAAGGAAATATTAATTATGTTTTAATATTTGGAAGTAATTAGAAATTATTGAAACGTGGTTTTCTTCTTGGGTGAAATTATTATGAATATTTTTAATCAAGCTTTTTTTTTTAAATAAAATACAAATAAATTAAATAAGTTTTCAGTCATTTATTGAAAATGTACTAATTTCAATATTGTTGATAGTGTATAATTTACATTTCCTTTCTGAATAAAGAAATAATTTAAATAAATTCTAAATAATTCCATATCAAATATTTCTTGTGATAGTTAAGATATTTCCTAAACTTTTTAATACATTAAGTCTTTTTTAATTTTGATTTTAACAGCTTAACAAAACATTACACTTTAGAGATATATACATATTTATTTTTTATTAATAAATATATTCTTTATGGGTAGTGTCAATACCTGTCAGATGTTACCCTGAATAGAGATGCATCTCATATCCTACTGTTCCATTCTTCTCTACTTTTATTTATTTTTTCTGCCTCTCAGTGCTTTAGTAGTGGACAATGCATAAAAAAAGACCCAGCCGCAGGGTCTGCCTCTTTCTTCTCTATGCTTTGAATAGCATTCATAAAAATAAAAAAATAGCTAGCCAATCTGGTCAAGCTTCATAAAAAAAGGGACCAAAGGGTCGAGGAACGATTCAAAAAGAGAAACTGGGATTTCGTGAGACGATGCCTTTGTTCGTGCTCCGAAGATTGATATATATGCATGTCTTGACCGTTTTTTAGAACATTTCGATTTCTGTCCTATTTATATGTTTTTTCTCTGGACGGAATTCAGAAACCATGGGGAGGTGAATGGATGAATAATTTTTTGTTATAATAATGCTTAAAAACTTTTCAAAAGTCTATTTTTAATTGTAGGCTTGGGAATTTTTGATAATAATTGGATGCACTATTTTGTTTATCTTCTATGCAATAAAATAAAATATACTAATAAATTATAGTAATGATTACGAAGAACTATTTTTATTCCAATTTGTCATAAGTAATTACTGTGGGAAATTTAAATAATGATCACAATTTGTTTCTTTAGAGAATAATTGTTTTTAAGTGATAAATATTACATTAACTTATATATTAAATGATTGTTTTGATTATCATAAAATTTTTGTAAAGAATTACAGCAATACAGCTTTCAAATTTGCTGAATACAACTTAAGTTATCAAAGCAAACTTATCTTAAATTACTTTTAAGTTTGATTAATATAATTATGTGTCGATTAAATTGTTTATTTTATCCAATGGTATTTCTTTTCTTCATAATTTATATATGATACAAATCATCGAGATATATGTGGTTGAATCTTCTGATGGTTTTACATAATTGTTTCTTTAAATATTTTTTGGGATTTATAACTAATATTCCGTTTTATAAAAAAATATAAAGTTTTAAAATAAATAGTTTAATTATCCATTTTAAAGCTTTATATTTTTTTGGTCTGTTCATTAATTGTGGAATGATATCACATTTATTTTCTATCATCAACAGGAGAACACATTTTTATATTCTAATAACATGTTGCATCAATTGTTTCATCAGTGTACATTTACGTATACATTAACTAGAAAATAAACATCAGATAACAAAGCGTGCTTTTTAATTTTTGTCCTGTTCCTAATGTTTACAAAATTGTTTTTTTTTTGTGTTTAATACTCGGTTTGATTATTATAACTAAACATCTTTGTCACTGAATTAGTAACTTTGTGGTGCCAAAAAAATGTTTGTCGGGAAAATTTTTTGACTAAGCGTCATTTTGTATCACAATAAGTATGTGTATTGAATTATGCAAGAAGAAATGCGATATCACACAATTTCCTTAAAAGCTTAAATCATACTTACTAAAGGATTAAAAATTTTTTTTTAAAAAAAAAATCATGTTTTTTCTAATGTACGTTAAATGAGAGCTTTTCTTGAAGACATATTTGAAATTTGAATAATCAAATAATTATAATGTAATTAAAACAGGTAACTGATGCTTTTATTCAAGCAAAATAATTAAATTGAAATTGATTTTAAATGAAATAATATTTAGTCAACTTAATTATGTTGGACATACTGCCAATCTTTTATATACTTAGTAATATTTACCCTTATTTTTTAGACAATGATTGCAACTGATAGCTCCGTTGTATTTTAAATATTTTGTATTCAGTTAAAAAATTGCCACATTAAACATTCTCATTTTTAATGACATAATAATTACAAAATTAAAATAAATTTTTCAAACATACAATATGTTAGTATCTAAGTTTCTAAAATATTAAATTTTTTTATAAGCAACAATATTTTCAAATAAAATTTTCATATGTTTATTGAACATCAACATTAAAAACATTACACAATTTTTAAGTAATTTTATAATACCACGATATATTTTATATTACTATAATTATAATTTACAAGTATTTATATAAATACAAAAATATCTAATGGTTAAGAAAAGAAAACTATATTTTCTGAAAAAGTTATTGAAAGAGCAATCCATGTAGTATGATTTCAAATACCCTTTTCGATCTAAAATGGAATAACCTTTTCACAATTTCTCGTGTTTTTTTTTTTTCTTCATTCAATTCTTTATTTTTTATTATTCCTTAAACCACTCCTTTCACAAGTTTTTTTTTTTCTTTACCCTCATTCTTACCCCTGACTGCACTTCCATTCTATTTATCGCCAATATTGTTTGCTACCGTTTCCACTTGGTCTTTATATTCAGTGACAGGAGCAACTTATCACCAATTCTTCTTATCGTTACTTGTTATTTTTCTCGCCAAAAAATATTTTGATGACTTGATAGCATACTTAAGCGACGACTTTGTTATATTGCCGCATATCTGTCATATAAGCTGCATATAGAGAAAGTTTTCAACATGAATACGAAAAAAAGCTTTTTCATATAATAAAACAATGATTTTATGTACACAAGTTTGTAGATATTCAATTTATTAATCACTGTTAGAATCTTAAATCACACACATATATCAAAATAGTAATTTGTTTCTATAATATATGTATTATAATGTATGTTAATGATACTAGAATTACACTATAACTCATTAATAGATATAACTTTTATCTATTATCTTAACTCTAAAAGCATTTCGTAATAAATGGAAAAAAATGAAAACAATTTTTATTTAGATTACTACAACATTTATCAAATTATATTTTTGCTCTTTTAGGATTTCTTTTCATACTTAAATTATTATTATTAATTTTTTTTTTCTTTTTTGGACAGAAAGTGGAATGCTGGACAATAAGTTTTTTTCTTTTTCCCAAATAAACTGGCACTAGAAAATTTCAAATAGATAATTTTAAATGACTGTTAAATTTCTAGCTTTTGCAATCTCTAATCATTTTATTAAATGAATTTTGAATCCTAACATGAAAATTTAAATAAGAAATATAAAATATTTTTTTTATCTTTAATAATTTAATATTATAAATTATTAAAAATATACAAAATTCTTAGTCTCACAAATTTAAAATCAAAATTTAAATTTATTTCCCTAAAATAATAATAAAGATTTTAACATGATTATTACAAATATAAATAATAAAGTGGTAAAGAACATTACATAAATTTAATAAATAAAATAAAATTAGTATCTAATATTATGTTAACAATGAGGAAAAAATGGAAAACATATATATTTTCTATTGTATCTTCCCAAAAGATATAATATATACATGTATTATTTTATTTCAATTATAATATGCTTACTACGATGCAGTTGTAAGACTGTTCCTTCCCATTATGGGAAGGTAGTAAATCACAGTTAGCGAATATAGTCAAAGATCCACAATGTTCGCTAACCGTGGCTGGTGCATGTTAATTATGTCTTGGTCGCAATATCCTTCATGTGAAATGATACCTTTTGTGGAGGCAGTCCAAGTCTAGGAATTCTTAGCCTGATCCCTGCTTCAAAATTATGAAGATCCTCTTTGCAGGGCTATGATAGCGCACCCACTTTAAGCATAAGGCGCCACTTCTTCTGCTTCTTGTAGTGCTGAAATGTGGAAATTCTAATATTGTGGGTTATTCAGCAAACAGCAATAACATGCTTACCGACTGCATAAGTAAATCAAATTACTATCACGGGTTTTAATTCATAAAAATTAAATAAATATAATTGAACACTAAAAAACAAAAAAAAATCTGCCCTAATATTTTAAATGCTTTTTTTTTTTAATCATAAAGTGGTTGTTTTTTCTTTACAGTTGAGATCATATGTACGTCACTTTATTTTACTTATATTTGGTCTGTGAGTTAAATAAATAATCGTTTTCACGAATAATGTTGAATATATAACTTTGTCCACCCATCAAAAACAAGTAAATTTGTCAGTGGGATTAGCTCTCCAGTGAGCAGTTGGAAAGAATATTCTGGCCAATATCTTAGTGGGATTGGTTATTTTATATATTATTGGAGATTTGTTTCTTTTGATACCGCTATTAAAAATAAATACTTATTAATCATTAAATAAAGATAAATTTATTTCATGTAGCATGTAAAGCACATTAAATATTAATATTTGATTGTTTATGTAAGCAATGAATAAATCATAACATTCTCTTTATGGTTAATTTAAATCGGCAAGGACGATTCAAATGTTTTTTTTCTGTCTTTTGGAATGAATTCTTTCCGAACACTTATGAAAAAAAAAAAAAAATAACATGCCAATAATTTGGAATGAACAACTCAATGAGAAGTTTGAATGAAAAAAAGGTAGGCTTAAACTTGAAATGAAGCGTAGATTTAATTTATGGAAACGTATTATCTATATAATCTATGTAGAGTATTTTACCTTGTGTTTAAAAAAAAGTTCTATAAACAAAAAAATAAATAAATAAATGCCGCGTTATTGTTTTTTATAATGAATTCATTAAAATCAAGGTAGTTTTCTTAATATCTTGATTTGCTACATAATATTATTAACTTTAGTTCTTGATCACTAGAAGATTATGACTGTATATTCCTGTTCATTTTATTTATGTTTACAAAACATTATTCATTAGTTTGAAATGAAATTTCGTAAAAATGGATTACAATAGACATCAATAGTTTTCGGTTACTCATTATTTTTTTTCTGATAAATCAAACATTTTGAAAATGCAAGCTGAGAATTATAAGAAATATTTTATTTGTTTATAAAAACCTATTCAATAATACATTATAGAATTTTAATATTTTGCGATCCATTATATAAATTGTATCTTGTGGTTATACATGGTACCTAAGAATATTACTGAGGAAAAATTATTTATGTTTACATATTATTATATCTTTTTAATGTAACATTTCATTTTGTAGCAAATATATATTTCTATTTTTGAAGGAACACTTTTAACTTTATATGATAATCAATTTAAAAGTTTGCATCTCAATATTTAAAAAATCTTCAAAAGCTGTTTTATTTTCTCCAATGTATATTCTGTCTCAAGACATATTGTCTGTAGAAAGCTAGCAATTTTATCTTAAATATGCATATAAAATTATATTCTATGATGATTTAAAATAAAAAAAGAATTCATATAAACATAATTTTTATTTAATATCTTTAAATTTATTTTAAATTCTTACGGACTATAAACATTTCTTAAATAATCTTAAGCTTATTATTATTTCTAAGTAAACGGAAAAACAATTCTTTCAATAAACAACTACTTATTATTTTCAGATACATTTTTCATAAAACTCCTACGATTAATGTTTTTTACGAGCAGTCAAGTTGACTTAAAATGTGCTAAGTTATTGCTTTCCCGGGAACAGGGAGCATTGTGTGAAGTATCAGAGCGCTAGATAAACTAATATTCAAAACCATCGAGAGTATGAGAGAAAAAGGAAAATATTTCAGTCATTAGTACAGAATAAAAGTATTCACATCATTAGTGTGCTTAATTAGTAATCTCCAGAGTAAATCGTAAAGCGAGCGAAAGAGCGAGAGAGAGAAAAAAGCAAGTTACGATGAAAAGAAGAAAGTCTCATAATTAGACAACAAAGGAAAATTTCTACGCGCGTCGTCCTGGATGGTACATTCCCAAATTAACTACCTACAAAATGTTTATCCGTATAAAACGAAAAGTTTCCTTTCTCGCTCGCAGCTTACGACTAAAATTAAATCAATACTGCCACCCCTCGAAGAAAGAAAATCAAAAATAGTCAGTTTCCACTAATTGTTAAGACCCGGCCGTACAGCAACAAAAGCGCAAAGAGAGATCTGTTCTGCTTTATGCATTAAAACTAAACGAGCTCGCTGCTCTCACTTTAGAAAAACAAAAAACACGTGCTTTTCCTCGTGATGGCAACCCTTTCCTCTGCCATTTTTACATCGCCTTGGCGACTGAAAAATGAACACGCACTGAAAAATTTGGCCGAAATCCTCTCCTTTCTGGAAACCCCTTCAAAAATAGAAGTTGATGGAGAGAAAGCCGTCGCTTTTCTTAAAGAAAACGCTCTTCCACGCTCTTTAGCTTCATCGATCTCTTTTTGAAGAGATAGGGGTAAGTATGGAATTGGGGGTCTGAAAGAGAGAGGGGAAAGAAAAGAGAAATAATGCTTTTGGAGAGATTTGTCTTCCTACGTGGAGGCAGATATTTCCTTTTGCAAATACATATCCCTCCTTTTCCCCCTGCTGCGGTCGTCTTTCAAAAGCAAATAAGACGGAAAAGGCGAAATCACATCGACCCAATCGTTTTTTAAACGACTATACATTTTATGGAGGAAAAATGTATAGCAAAGAGAGAAGGGGCTTTATACTTTCGGTCTTCCCGATAACTGAGATCCCGATATTTTTGCGAATGGAGCATAGTCACTGAATTGATTTCCGCATTTTCTTTCTCTTAAATTGTCTTAATTCCAAAGAGTCGACTATTTTATTTCTCCTTCTGAAAGAAGAGATAAGAGATCGATTATAGAACAGAAAGACTCAGTCACTTTATTTGTAAAGAAAGGGGTTTTTGACTAATATTTCCATAATCTTATATAGAAGAGGATTTTCTTCCTTTTTTCTTCATCCTCTTTGTACAGGTGTTTAAATTGTAAACTTATTATGAGCAATAAATTTAGTTTCGATCAATTTTAATTTTAATTTTTGCTCGTTTACAATTTTTTTTTGTGAAGCGTGAATTTTTAAATTATTCCTGAGTTGAGTCTTAAAATTTAGTTATTGTGAAATCATTTTAATTCATATAATAGTTTTTTTTCTATACATATAATTTTTATATTTAATAAATCTAGGAGAATTATATCCATAAAGCATTCAACTCCTATCGATAAAATAATAAAAAATATTAAGATGTAAGCATGTTAATCAATTTTACAGAAAAATAGCAAAGGATGATTTGCATAAAATAAAAGGAAATGTCTTTCACTAAATAATGACATTGAATTTTAGTATATAATATTAAAAATTTTTGATCTTTCTCAAAAACATGTTTTCATTAAATATTTTGTTTTAACTTTTGAATAAAAAGCTACAAAATGTCTTTGATAATTTACTTTTGATATTATCGAGTCAATAATGTTTTCTGTTATTTTAAATGCACATAATTTAATTTTTAAAAGAAAATCTTTTTTTAAGATATATTTAATATGGAATTTTCAGCGAAAAGCAAAAATATTTATGTTAAGAAAATATTATTTTGATGAAACTATTTGATGAACGCAGTTATTCCATATTAAGAAGAATTGTTTTTTCTTCAATGATCTACTTAATCCAAGGAAATCTTCCTAAATTAGCACATTATATTCTTTATACAAAATAATGTTTATTGGATTTATTTTACATACTAAAATAATTTTTTCTGGAAACAGTTTACAATTTTTATTACAAATTTTCAATGTGACTGAGCTTATAATTATTAATCTTTATTATGATTATTATTAAATTTAACTATAAATAAGGAAAATTTTAACAAAATAAAAAACGTGGTATTCAAAATTTTAATATACTTCCATCAATTTAATCTATCAAAATTAATATTTTATTTTTATTAAAATTTAGGAAACTTAATAAAATTTGATTCCATAAATTAAGAAATCAATTAAGCATACTTGAGTATTGAAAAATCTTCTAAACTAATTTCATTTTACAAAAATGATAAACCTTATTATAAATTTACACATGATTATTACAAAACATGTATAAGAATATCTACTATTTTGACATTAATTTTGTTTTTAAATTTTTAACCGTATTATACAATGAGATGCTTTTTTGTAGTTTTAAATATGTTTATGTCTAGAATGATTCAAAATCAATGTGGTTTAGAAAGTGAAACTTTTGTAATTAATATCGATTAGATACTCATTATAGCGTATATTTTATATACGCGTTTTATACTCTTTACCAATTTTTATGTGATATATTTGAAATCCATAAAGACTTTTTCCAATCCAAAATTACAAGGCTAAAATTATTCTAAGTTATATAAAAATAAAAGTAACATTATGAATACTATTCTTTACTAAAAAAGTTTACTAAAATAATTTTATGCCTTGATTCCTTCCATTCCATTGTTTATATTTAACTGCTATTTATACAACTTTCCAACTTTAAAAATTTCTTAAATTTAAAAAAAATATTAAATTGAAAATATACCAAAAATTTAAAATTACATTATAAAATTCCTTGCTTATTATATATATATATATATATATTCTTAAGTTATAAAATTTATCAAGTATTTACTAAGAATTTTGAGATATACAATAATTATAAACTCATAAAATATATAATTTGCAGAAAATTAAATTTG
>JAPDSC010043558.1:0-18019 GCA_026290005.1 Latrodectus geometricus
AAATAGAATATAAATCACTTTACAGTTTACATCAAATTTGTGAAAATATTGTTAAAGGTGGAAAATATTTAGCATAAAAAAACTCATCGAATAACCACGGTTATTGTCTACATTACACATGAAACAAATTATACTTTTCAGTGCACATAACTGTAATAATGTTATATATAGCTTGTTATACAAGCGCATTTTCCCGCCAAAAATTTATCACGTACAATGTTTGGGAAAAAATGTTTCTTAACTTCACCGATGCCAAAACCAGATATAATGTATTAAAAATAAATTTTTAAATGTCCTGGACTCATATAAAAATCAACTATCAAATAGGTTCTCATACTTTGACTTCAAGCCAAAACATGTTCAATATCTACTTTTCTGGAAAGCATATTCTATTAATGATATAAAAACTTACAGGGTAACATACAGAACGTATTGCCCATTGATTGAATTCAGTTCAGCTAACGGAATACTGAGTTTGTAAACGGATAATTTATAAATATATACATTGTACATATAAATTAATATCAGACAGCTCAATAAATTTTAAATGCTATAAACTATATTTTTAATTGCTATACTTTTCAATCAATAAATATTTTGCTTCAAGAAACGTCTCGACTTTTTAACATTTTATTTTTATCTATTATATTTACCATTTAACAATGGCCGTGGTGGCCTGGTTGTTTAGGGTGTCGTTACTGGAAGGTGGTGAGTTCGAATCCCGTCTTAGCGACATGTTCGCTAATGGTTACTGGGACACGTAAAATATGACGAGTCGCAATGTCCTTCATGATCCCATTCCAAATGAATACGTCTGGGGTGGTTGGAGACAGGCTATGGGTATTCTCTGGTTTCAATCACTCAATTGGAAGACCCAGACGGTGCTACCATCTGTGAGGAAAAGTCGTACTTCCACCTTCGTATGAGGGAGCTCAATTCAACAATGGAAGAAGCTGATTCTAATTTCATTTGCCCAGTCTCTGATGAGTGGTCTTGGCTCTGCCAAGTGTCATTAGTAACAACATCAACACCATTTAATAGAAAACGCTAAAATAATTCATTGTTTCTGAAACAAAATAGATGTAATACTATTTTTAAACTTCATGTATCCATATTTTTAGGGAAGATGATGCAAATTTTTAGGAAGTACATAGATAAGATAGAGACAATTTATGACAAAAACAATATATGTACTATGAACATTTGTAAACAAAGTAGTGCAATCTATCATCTTCACTATCACTCTCTATCACTCTTTTAGAAACTTCGACGGCAAAGAGTGATAAAACTCTATCCTTAATAAAAGGTGTAATATAGTATAACTATACGGTATATTGATAGCAAAAAGTAAAGAGTATTTATAATAATTGTAATAAAGAACCTTTGTATCGAAGATTGACAATTGTATTGAATGTTAGTCATGATATGGTCTGAAATATTATGATGTATGCTGAAGAAATACATTTTTTTTTGTCAGATGTCAGAAAAAAGATTTTTTCCAATAAGATATTTAACACACT
This sequence comes from Latrodectus geometricus, assembly GCA_026290005.1. NCBI lineage: Eukaryota > Metazoa > Arthropoda > Arachnida > Araneae > Theridiidae > Latrodectus > Latrodectus geometricus. The sequence continues at coordinate 1,521 of JAPDSC010043558.1, forward strand.
AGATATCAGATGTCAATGGAAAAATCTGCTATTTCTTTTCACTACCTCATTTTCGATGAAAACCATGTTTTCGTGATGAATCTGGTTAACCCACATTATGTATAATTATATTCTTGCCTAAATCTTCATACAAGCGTTACTTTGAAGTTTCAATATATGATTTGTGATAACAGTGAATATATGATTTGTGATAACAGTCTTAGTAATACATGCAGGTTTGTACTTCCTCCAAAAGATTAATTTTTTCATATATTAAAAACTACAAATTATTATTATTTATTATATTTGGCCTTAAAACTTTGTTCTTATATACTGGATTTATTAGTTGATGAATTAAAAAATCTGTGAAATATATAAAAAATGGGAAGATAAAATTATTTCATCATCAATAAACTGCAAATCCTAAAAATGGAAAAAAAAAACACACAAATATGTTATTATTTATTTGTCTAGATATAACGGTCAATCAATTTGACAGTTTTGTTTATCTACAAGCATTGCATTTTTTTTTATCTTGCACTAGGGCTTACAGATATTTGACATAAAGTTAGTTCCCATTTTATAACGGATCATTTTTTGGAGAAATCAATTCACAAATAATTAAATATATTCGTAAATTGAAATTAATAATTAAATATACTAGTAAATTGATAAATTATAACCTTCAACATTTTCAGATATTTAAAAATATTTTTTGAGACTAGATAGATAAATTTTTAATATCTATGATTTTTTATTGTACTTTAAAATGATTTAGAAAAATATTTTCTTTTCTAAAGTATGAAATATCCAAAATTTTAGGCTTTAATGAATTCCAAATTGGCATTCTATATTTACTCTCTTCCTGTAATGCTAATATTTCCTCATTTTTCCTTACGTAGAAAGAACGCTACCAATACAGAACAAAAATACAATGGTTAACTGTAAAGGAAACATAATAATCTTACATTGTTTTATGCGCAATAAACTCCGTATTATGTGCGTACTGTATTGTTTTTTTCCCTGCTTTCCCGATGCAATTATTATTTATGACTCAAAGTGATAAGAAAGGAGCAAAACATTTCGATTCCTACATATATCCCAAAAGCAATAAGATATTTCGAAATATGGATTTATCGAATCAACCAATCATTCCAAGGAGGAAAGAAATGTGCGCTGGGTTTTCCGGTACTGCAATGGATCAAACAAAAATTTCCGGAACTTCGGATGAAATAGTAGAAATACCGAAATGTTTACAAGCAATTTATTGTAGAGCATTCCCGTAATATTTTTGCTTCGTTTTGTATATGGTTCTTATTTTTTGTGATTCGTTAAATTCTCGTTCAGAGTTAGACGGGATGAAAAGGTTTATATTTGTTGTCATTTCCCGGGTTTGCCTGGAAATGGAAGAGAAAATTTATTTACAGTTACATATTTTTTCCTCGTATATAATAACTGTCTATGCAACTAGCTTTTGTTATGAATGAAGCTATTTAGAACACCATAATTTATGATATATCATCAAAAATTTGTAGAATCATAAATATTTTTGAAGGAGATAATTCAGCACTAATTCTCTAGTGGGAAAATGAATAAATGAATTTAATGATTTTCCCAGATGATTATCTCAAAATGATTAATTAAAATATTTGGCTTATTAAGTTCTTGTAGAAACATATATAAAAAATACAAAATAACAGTTGCCTAAAATAAATTTTTGTATAAAATGTCGCATTTATTTTTAAGTAATTGTTTTCCAAAAAATATAAAAGCGTTTATAGTAGAAAATACCAATTTATAAATTTCATAAATTGTGATAATTTGCTTCGTCACATGCATCTTATCTATTTAACATTTGAAACTAAAGTTATTTATTTTAAATTAACTTAAATTATAAAAGTATAACATAATAATATTTTATTCAATTTAGTAATGTAAAGACAATTGAGCATTTTAATTATTTTAGTTATTATAACTTTATTAATCGAAAATAATAAAAATAGCTGTATATTGATCTTCCCCAAATGAAATAAAATAGGAAATTTATATATTATAAAATAGGAAATTAAATTATGGTTTTTGCTTCTAATAGTTTAAATTTTGTTTAAAAAACAAATAAGTTATAGCATTAGTAAAATTTGATTAAAATATTTTCAAATATTAATAAAAAACATGGGAGACGTAGTATTTCTAAATGATTTAGATGCAATGGAATTTATTAATTCAATTAGGTAGATAATATTCTAATGAAACATGGTTAATCAAAATGTATTAAATAATTTATCATTACTCCGTTTCAAACATGTTTTCAATCCAACTTTCCTAGGGTACAAAAATAAACAAGAAAAATATTTTTAATGAAGTACTCACTAAATATTTAAAGGTACTTTTCCAAAGAAAATATTTTTGTATTTTATAATAATTTGAGAAAATAAATTGTAAATAGATGCTTACAATTATTTTTGAACTAAATTATTCTTTTTATGAAATTTGCTGTACAGTTTATGAATATATTTAATGATTTTTTACTACGAGTGACATTATCATTTCATAATTTTATTATTTTTTTAAGTGCGAAAAAATCGCTGCTAAGTGTTTTTGTTTTTTATTTACTTATATACAGACACTTTAAATGATATTCAAGAAGTTGTAGATAAAGTATTGATATTTGCTTCAAGGTTATAACTTTGCAAACATTCACGTATAAAATATTCATTATATTACTGAGAAATCTGACACCGAAATATACGAAAGTATAAGGATGATTTTGGGGAACATTTTCATGCTAAACATGTCAACACAATTTTTACGTAACAAAGTTTAGAAATTAGGTGTGAAATGATAATATTCATATATATAAATTCAAAATATGTTCTTTCAGAAATTTTACTATTATGCAGTATTTGACAAAAGAAAAATTATTTTTACCATTTCATATTTTTATAAAATATTTAAAATAACTGAAATAACATTAGAAATATTTAAAATGTCAACAACAGTTATGCAATATTTACAAAGATTCTAAATCAGATTTTAGAAATTTCAATTAGATAAAATAATTAAAAATAAGTACATAAAATTGAAACTGAATATATTTCTTTTCCTTTAATAAATTCTCTAATTAGTGTTTTAATGTAAATAATAAACATTTAATACTTTATAATTTAGTTTTATTAAATATTGTATTTCTTTATGTTAATTTTAACTCTAGTATCTATACTTCTGCTTATCACACTAATCAATTTCTTTGAAGAGATACACATTGCCTTTTAATTTATTTTTCATTTTATTAATTTAAATTATTTTTAAGAATGAACTATATTCTGTTTTTTTGTTATATCTTAGTAATACTCGTTTCGAGATTATTTTTCCCAAATGAATATTTTCACTCGAATAAAATCTAATTTAATTCTGATTCCAGCATGCACTTTGATTAAATATTTACATAATTTTATTTCACTGCCAACAGTGTTTACCCTCATCTCGCGATTACATTTGATTTCAGAGTCTAGAAAACTGTTTAAATCATTTCCTTGCAATTTGTTTAATATTTGATTGTTTAATATATTTTGGGGCGTTCCTTAGGGGCTATTGTCTTCGTTGATTAATGTGATGAGTATCTTAGTTGGATAAGGAAAGAATCATTGTTGTATAAATAGACAGGAATATTTCAGCAAGTTTTGTAATTGAATGTTATCAATCATATACATTGATGGCTATTAAATATTGCATGTAAAAATAATTTATTATGTAATATTGCATTGATAGTATTGTTTCAAATTAATCATAAAATTTTGAAAAGCATCATTTGTTTTGTTTGCAAAATTATTTTTTTAAAATAGATTTAGATTTCATTAATTTATTTTAAATTTTTTTATCAAATATGCTAACATTAAGTTCGATTTGAATTGATATCATTTATTTTATTCAAACTTCTCTTTTGATTTCACTGAGACATATTTCATGTGTGATTCTTAAATTTTAGTTGTAAATTTTAAATAAATAAAATTTGATTGATTGTAAAGAAATAAAGATTGTTGAATACTGAGTTTCATAAAATTTAAACAATATTTGAAATTAAATAAATTAGTTGCAATGTTATATCTCTGATAAAATGTAAGCAAATAATTATCACTGCGCAGTTACATATTAAAAATTTAATATCCGTGTACAGAAATTATATAATTTAAATTAAATCAAATATTTATTAATTTTCCTTAATAAGCTGAAATAAAAATAATCTTGTAGTCTAATTTTTCATAATTTATTTGTATGAGTTGTATGCTGTCTATCCATTTAAAGCAAGCATATAAAATGGAATATTTCATTAAAGTAAGAAAAGTATTGAATATAATAATCTCTTATGGAACTCTTTTGTTATTAAATAGAAAAAAAATGCGAGCATGAAAAAAATATCATATTTATAATTTTATTTACAAGTAAAGGTTTCTGTCAAATATAGAAAATTAGCAAAATTTATATTCATAGTTACTATCATTTTATTCTTTTTCTGATACTTAAAAGTTAACATAATAACTTGCAATGACAAAATTTTGTATTTAAAAGATAACAAAATTTAAAAAGATAATTACTGTTAATGCACTAAGATAACTATAAGTTGACTTCTTGATCAAATAGTTAATTTAAGAAATTTAAAAATGAGTTCACAAAGTAAAATACAAGAAAAAATTGAATCAAACCAATCAATGGTTTTTATAATGATATTGTTAGATATACTTTTTATATGGACAGTATAAGCTCTCCTTTTCAATTAGAAAATATATTCAAAATGTCATTTAATAATTATATTTTTTCTAAAAAACTAGTATAATGACATTCTTCATAAATTGATTTTTTTAAATGAAATTAATAAATGCTTCAAAGTAATTAATATCAATAAGTTAAATATATGTTGTCAAATGAGTTTTATATTTGCATACTGGTTACATACCTTACTAGTATTTTTCCTTGATATATATTTTACAAAATAAACACTTTTAAAGTCTTACTTTTCTTACAATAATATCATAAAGTGTCATTATGATAAATAAGCAAAAGTCTGAATAATGAAATTTTTAGAATAAAATATTATTCTATTAGACTCTATTTCTTAAAATTGATCAAAGGCTAATTCAAAAACACTTAGCTAAGCAGATTCATTATTTACATCAGTGTTTCTCAACCTTTTAGTATTCACGGCCCAATTTTCAATCATAATTTTCATCGCGTCCCCCCCCCTCCCCACCGCATACAATAAAATATATACAATAATAATGTATTTTGAGTATTTTGGCGCTAAACCTACACTACAACCTTAATTTTAAACTTTACAAATTACCAAGAATACCGAAATTTATTGACATTTTGCAACACCGATCCTCAGCATTGAAAAAACAGGAATCCTATGCTTTTTTATTGCTCTTGCGTCCCGCTATGTCGGGCATTCTCACAATTTCGAGAGAAGTTTCGATTTGTCTGGTCAGCAAAAAGTTAAGCTAGGAGCTTGCGCAGATGTGAACAAATGTTTTCTCATAGGGAGAAGAAGAAAGTTCTATGACGCCAATTTCAATTTCAGACAATCTCATTCGAGTCGATCCTTCTATCGCTATTGAATCTATCCTGAATGTGTATATTATATATATTTTCGTGTAATTGCAATTCACCGTATTAAATATTCACGGCAGCAGACTAATGCAGAATCATGGATAAATTTTTAAGCGGGAGTAAGGGAGCATTAGACGATAGACAAGCATCAACAATACACAGATGAGCGTGGTTCCGAAAATAAAATCAAGAAAATATTCTCAAGAATACTTAAATTCTGGGTTCACTAGTACTGAAGTAAATGAAGAAGAAAGGCCCCTGTGTATCATTTGCTCAAAAATGTTGGCGGCAGACAGCATGAAACCTAATAAACTTAATCGACATTTGGAAACGCTTCATAGTGAGTACGTAAACAAACCCAGAGAATTCTTCGAATTAAAATTAAAATCATATGAAAAGCAAAAATTATTGTTTAAAAAAACTTTGTCTGTGAATGATAAATCTTGAATTGCCTCTTACAAAGTTTCATATAAAATAGCCAAATGTAAAAAGCCTCACATCATTGGTGAAGAGCTTATTTTGCCAGCCGCGATTGATATTGTAGAAATTATGTTTGGAGATAATTTTGCAAAACAAATGCAGTCTATACCTCTTTCAAATGATACTGTTGCCCGTCGAATTGCTGATATAGCTGAAGATGTAGAGTGTCAGCTTTTGTCGAAGTTGAGTTACAAAGTGTTTTCAATACAACTCAATGAGGCAACAGATAGTAATAAAGATGCTCATTTTATTGCCTATGTTAGATTTTGTTATGATTTGTCAGTAGTAGAAGAATTACTTTCCTGCAAACCAATCGAACTCAAAGCAACAGCACTCGCTTTATTTGCTATTTTAAATGATTCCATGAACGAGGCAAACATAGAATGGAAATATTGCGTCGGAATATGCACGGATGGTGCTCATTCTATGTCAGGAAGATTCCAAAGTATTCCAGCACTTGTGAAACAAAAATCACCACAGTTCGTCTGGACACATTGCATGATCCACAGAGAAGCTTTGGCTTCCAAAGAAATGAGTCCTGGTTTGAATATTGTGTTAACTACGGTTGTAACCGTAGTAAATTATATAAAAATGAGACCCCTGAAATTAAGAATCTTTTCCGCACTTTGTAAAGACATGGGTGCAGTACATTTAGCGTTACTATTTTATTGCGAGGCAATATGGTTATCTCGAGGGAAATTTTTGCAACGTGTTTATGAATTAAGAGAAGAAATCGCCGTTTTCTTAGAAGAGGAAAACAGACCGGTAGCTGAGAATTTTCGCGATAGTTTATTTGTGTTGAAATTGAATATCATGATCGACATATTCGAGAAATTAAATAACTTGAATCTTCAACTGCAAGGAGCAAATACACACATATTAGATACGAGTAATAAAGTTAATGCTTTTTGTAGGAAATTGGAATTGTGGAGCAGAAATTTAAAGCAAGAAAACTTAACAATGTTTGCAAAGTTGAATGAATGTATTAAAACTTACAAGGCTGAAGAACAACATGTAAAAGTTGTTTTTGTAACCATTGAAAATCATTTAGCAATGCTAGCAAAGAATTTTAAAAAGTACTTTCTTGCTGACGACAAACTGATATCACGTTACAAGAGGGTGAGGGATCCATTTCAAAATACTCCCGAAGGACTCTCAATCGAAGGGGAAGAAACCTTCATAGACTTCACGGCAAGCGGCGAAACCAAAAGACAATTTAGTAATAAATCACTCTTTGAATTTTGGGCAGGAGTGGATGATAAGTTTACTGCACTAAAAACAAGGGCATTTCGCATTCTACTACCATTTTCAACATCTTACCTTTGTGAAACTGGATTTTCTAGGGTGGCTTCTTTGAAGACAAAATATAGATCTCAGCTAAATATAGAAAAAGAACTGAGAGTGTCTATTTCTAATATTAAACCCTTCTTCGAAAAACTTTGGTCTGAAAGACAGGCCCAAGGAAGTCACTAATAATTATTAAATTTGTTTTTAATTTAGTAAGTTGTTTTAATTTAATAAGTTAATTATTAAATATGTCGAAATGTATTTTGTTTGTATGTGTGTATGTGTTCTTTCCTTTCAGTCACTTAATCAATTTTTTTAAATAACATTTTCTCTTGGATATGCTCGCGCCCCCCCCCCATTAGTGTGCTAGCGCCCCTCTAGGGGGGCGCGCCCCACAGGTTGAGAATCACTGATTTACATGATATTCCATGAGCTTCCGATACCGTATTATGAATCAAACTACATATTATATTTGTTTTTATTGAAATGCACTTAGAAAAGATTTATTTCCTACACACACAACACCATTAACTGTTTCCGATTCATTCAAAAAATATATTCTGCTGTTGAAAATTTCGATGAATACACTTCATTTATTAAATTTATTAAAAGTAAAAAATTAGTGTTTAACTTCAGTCATGCAGTTTTTTTATATAATTTATTATCAACAAAATATAAGAAACAAATTAATTTAGTGTATTTTGTATCCTTTAAAATTATTTAGAAAAATTCAATCGGAATTTTTAATTTGAAATTAAAAATGGAGTAAAATTACAGCTAAACTACACAATTTTTACTCGTCTTTAAAGAGTTCTTGTGATATTTAATTATTTAAATTGTATAATTTATTTCATCATCAAGTAATTTTAGATTCATTTTCCTAATTAAATAAATGAAAAAAGACATGATTTTATTCTAAATTATCTAGGAATGTTTTTTTTTTGTGTATATATATATAAATCAAAAAAGTTATGTTAAAGACATCTTCCTGAAATCATTGAACATCTTCCAAAAATTAAAGAAATCTTCCTGAAATATTCTTTCACATTCACAGGAACAGTTAAGAAACTTTCAAAAATTTTCATTTCAAATGGTTTCTGAGATCACTATTATTATTGAAAATTGATGTCAAGTGTGAAATTTGCAGCATTCCAAAATGACGTATCGGAAATGCTATGATTATCGTTTCAATGAAAATAGATTGACAAAATTTTAAGAACAAAAAATAAAAATATATACACTCATGAAAACAGCACACTTTTGTGAATAATTTATTTTCTCTTCATTATAATTTACTTTTGTATTTAAATAAAAATAATTAAAGAAATATATCTTCAGTACACTACTCATTTTATTTTGTCACTTATTAGGAATATTTCACAATGTGCTCTTATGCGCATTAGGTGAAAGTGTCGTTGATCTGTTATGAAATGAAAATTATGGATTGTTAATGATCAAACATTAACAACACATTTAAAATTCTACTCATATCAAGTATATTCAGCAGAATTGTTGTTAAACAACTTATTGGTCAACTGTATATTTAACGACTTTCATTATTTCCACGGAATTATGAGGAATGTAAACTCACAAAACAATAAACATCCAAAATAAGTATTTATTTACTTCGGAAAAAGTCACATCACTAAATAAAAGAATCCACTCAAAATGCTTCAAATCAAACACAAATGAAAGCATTAGTTTCTTAGTTAAACATAAAATCTGCTAAAAGTTAATAAACTGAACCGTTTTCATAATAATGTACATAAAACAAAAGAACTATTCTTTTTATCCAGAAAAAAATCGTCTTTCTTTTAAACAAGAATAATGTATTGATAATGAATATTCATTGAAAACTTTAAAATTAAAAGCATTGTTTGGTCATAAAAAATGAAAATTTCTGCAAAAAATGATTGTATTCTCTAATGAACTAATTAGCAGAATGGACAAAAATGGAAATTAGTGATCAACTTTTGGAGTAATTTCCTCTGATATTAATTATTCATTATAAATTAAAATATATTGATCCTCCTAAAGCTTAAAGGAAACTACTTTTGCATTCGCGTTTTATTCTAAAGTCGTTTATTATCAGCTAAATTTTTAATTTGGAAAAAAAATATATTTTGTTCTTTTGTAAAAATTATAACCAGATTATTTTCTTTTTAAGTTTAGTATTTTCTTCTTTTTAAAAAGTATCATTTATCTCTTTGAAAAGTATTTGTTACAATTATTTAAGCATAATATCATTCTTTTAATGAATGGCCGCTCAAAATTATTCTCCAGGGATTTTGTGGTTATGCGATTGCTAGTGCTTAAAAATGGATAGTTAATTTATGCATTTTTATGATCAGTATTTCCTTACTGAATTACATTATAACTTTTTTATATGCATATTTACAATTCATGGTTTGTCCATAAATTAAAATGTTTGTAATGTACGTAGTGTAAACAAAATGGACCTCGTGTAGACTTTTATTAATTTTATTTTAAAACAATAACAATTACAAAAATAGTACATAGTAAGTAAGTATACATAATGAGCTAACAATCAGTCATAGAGGGCGCTGCTCTACGTTTGAGCCAACATACATTGTTTAAGCATTATTTAAGCATAATATCATTCAATGAAAGATTGCTTAATAATATTTTCCTTGGTATTTGTGGCTTTGTAATTAGTAATTATTAAACATGATTTAATTTAAGTTTTTAAGATTGTAATTTTATTAAAGTGTTACATTATATCTCATTTATATGTGGAGCAAGTCATTTACATTGTTCTCATTTACATGGTGAGAAATTATTTCACAGTGATTTCTCATCATGCAAATCATTGAGGAAGCACTGTAAAATGGTTATGTTTACGCAATAAACTTAAAACATTTTTACGTGTTGTTTATGTTGTTTACGTGTTCAACTTGAAACTGAACAAAATGATAGTATTGAGCCAAGTTCAATATAAAATTTGTTATCAGAATCAAAATTTTGTACCATGAAATGTCAGGTATTCTTTGAATAAATTTTTTGCAGATTCATTTAAAATTGCAAGAGACAGACAGTTGTTAAAACTTGGTTATTTTTTTCTATTTTGCATATTTTAATAAATACGATGATCAGTACAAAAAAAGCTGAAAATATTGCATTACTTATTATTTTATTGTAGTCTATCTAAACATTAACTCATAATTTTAATACAAAACAAGTGTATTGCAATTTTTAAATGTTTTTCAATGATAGAATTTTTTTTCAAACTAATGATGCAATTGTTATATTCATATCTCAAATAAGAAATTATTCACCTCTTAATTGAGAAATTTTGATGTCGTATAGCTATTGATGTATTTTTAAATGATACAAACATTGTATTAATTTTCAGAAGAAATTCAATTTTTTTACATGTGTCTCTACAAAAATAAAAAATTATCTATATATAAATATTTTATAATACAATAATTACATTATAATCAAGTCAAATAGCCTTGAAAAGAGCTAATCTATTAAAACTGCTGGTAAACATTTAAAAAAATTACAAAATAATGTTTAAAGGAAAAATTCAAGAAGATCTCTAGACTAATTAAATTAAAATTATTATTTTTATCTTGAGAATTGATAAAAATGCACTGATTAAGAACAAAAGTTGATATCTTGGCAAATGTTTAGCATATTTATTAAATTAAAACATAAATTCATTTAAAATAACTTTACTCCAATTCCTTTCGAACAATTTATAATATTTTGAATTTAAGAATTTTACTCCAGTAGTAAAATATTTATCTATAAGTATGTTTCGAGAATACACAGTTAGCAAACAAATTTTTGTCTACTAATGTACTATAAAAATATATAGTTAGAATAATTTTGTTAATGTAAATACATAATGAATTAATGTTTCATTTTATATTCTCGAGATTATTTTTAACTAAAAATTTAATATTTCTATAATTTTAGACCTAAAACCCTGTACAAAGTTTAAGAATGAAAAGATAAAATATTTTTATAATATGAAACTATTTTAGCAATATAAATTTTTAGGTGATAAAAATGTAGCTAAATTTTTTCGTTTCTTTTCAGGTTTTGCATCAAAGGAAATATAAATTTAATCTACTTGAACAAAATAGCTATAATAAAAAATCGTTTTGTATACTATAAAATGACAAATTTGCTGATACTGATTTGATTAAAATTTTACCTTGAAGGAAATTAAACTTCCCTTAAAATTTATGCTATTTATCTATGTAATCGTTAAGCTATTTTTTTAAACTTAATTTTTGCATGGAACTTACATTAATATAAACTTCAAATAACATTATTTTATAGAAAATACTTTAATATTTGAAAAAAAAAAATAATACTTTTTGTGGAGTTAAATAAACTCACAAATTTTATTAAGCCCCTATAAATCAAACATGTGCATGGGATCATTTTTATAATTTTATGTAAAGAATAGCAATTATGCATAAAAATTTATAATTTTACTTAAATGATTTATGTACATAAAATTAAAATATTATTTTTGAAATTTTGTGACGAGATTTAAAAAAATTTTGCCGAAAATGTACTTTGTAAAATAAAAATTTAAAAAAAAAAAGGATTTATCCAATTTTAATGTTATATTTATAGAAAACAATTTTGACGGGGCATGGAAATTATTCAAATTTTTAATGCAATGCAGGTATATTAGAAATTGATCCATTTTGCAACTGTGGATTCAGCAAATGCATATAAGAAACTTGTATTAGCATGAAGTTAAAATTTTTGACACATTTTGACTGCACAATGTAACAGCAACAAGCTAAGATTTTTACTTAATAATCATATATCCTCTGTAGTATTTGTCAGAGAATTATTCAAAAATCTTTGCATGCATTAGAGTTAGAAAATGTCGTGCTGTCGGACTGAATGCGACTTAACAAATTTACTGCTTAACGTATAACAATCACTCAGTATGTATGTCATATTAATGTTTCTGTTGGAGAATGATGGCAAAAATATTTCAAAATTAGCAGTAAGGTTGACAGTAGTAGATCTAAGGATAAAACAAAAGCAGATAATTATTTCAGAGTAACTATCAAAACTACGGATCCATCTTTATAAAATGTTTAATATAAGTGATTCTTAAGACATTGTTATAGGTAAACGTTTAAATTGTATTCTCATCCAATTGCTTCGGGTGTCGGTATCACTCTATACTGACGTTCCTTCAACATCGTGTCATTCGACATGTGTCCAAAGTAAGCTCTAGGAACATACCTTTACTATCCTTTGTCATATACGCTTATACGCTGGCGTTATGATCAAAGATGCTATCATTTTTAAAATAATCTGATACATTAAGGAACCCTTTTTGTCACACTTTCAACAAAGACATATACACTCATTATTCTGCATTCGATTGTGTTAAAGTTCTTTTTAAAAACTCTTGGGTTTACTTTTAACAAATTAACACCAGGTTAAAAATTAAAATCGGGTTACTTTAAAATAAATTGAATCTTACTCAACGTTTCTTCGTTCAATTAAATCTTTCATTACCTCTCCCACAGAACATATTCGGATGGTTAAGGAAAAGTGGTTACATCGATCATATATTGTTGAATATTTAGACTGACAATTGGCATTATCTTGCCGAAATTGCCACTGGGTCTCATTTCAAAAATTGGTTAATCTATGAAATTCAGGATGAGAGTATATACCAAAGCAATAGATGGATCAATTCTTTTCAGACTGTGTGTACTTCATTTGTAAAAATCAAACTCAGAAAATAATGTAATCATTTATTCTGAAATGCATACTATTATACTTAATGAACTATATTATACGAAATTATACTTGCATTATAAGACAAATAATAAATTATTTTTAAATATAATGTTGACATATGACTTCAATATTTTCTTCACGTAAAAAGATTTTAGTGGTATTAAGAGGAATATTTAATGGTGCATCTGGTTTTGGTTATTGAACGCAAGAAAAATATTTATTATATTCTTACCCTATTATGCTTTACTTAAAGCTGTTATTTTGAAAACTTGGATTTTTCTGTAAGATAACGGTTCTAAAGAGGAAAATATATGTCGAGTAGTTCAAAACAGGTGACGCAATTTCTAGTATATTTTTATTTGTTTCATTTAAAAATTGAGTGTAATATTATTTTGAAATTTTCCCGATTTTAACTAGTTTATATTCATGAATATTTAATTTGGCTTTTATTATAATCTGAGTGCAATTCTAATGCTACAAAAATTGCCTCATTTAAAAACAAATAAATTTCAAGCGCATTTTTGAATATTTTTATCGAGTGCAATTCGTAAGATACTTTTTATTTTCATAGAATTGCCTTCTGAAATCATCATCAATTTTAGTGTACATTCTAATATATTATTCCATTAGCATATTTTTTAATGCTGAAAATGTTTATTTCTATATTATAAATTATTAAGCAGCCAATTTTAAACAAAAACTCCAAACATTGAAGATTAATGCATTAATTTTATCAAACGCACATATGTGAGTTAAAAACAATATCTAATTTTTTAATTTCATTTCAATCACGTACATGGTTTGAAAACTTCTTAATAGCATAAGTAAGTATTAAAAATACCTTATTGAGTTTGGCCGGGATTTGCAACCGGAATCTCTCACGTTTAAAGCATAATAAATTGTCTGTCAATCAAAAACGCTTGTTTTATTTTGATGACAGACGCATGTATAAGAGTTAATTCACTTTTTGTTTAATAGCTTTAGTTAGTATAATTTTAAATATTTAATAGTTTTAGTTAGTATAAGTGGATTGCATACATTCATTTGAATTGTGAGAGAATATTTTCTTATAGATTGTGGCTAAAATCTTGATGAATCTTTTAATCTAATATAGTGCTCTTATCATTTTTTTCAGAAATAAATTCAAACCATATTAATTATGAATAAGTCCAGCGTTAGCCTAAATAAGATTAATTTTGTAAAAGCTTTAATTTCAAAAATACTGGAAGTATTTGCATAAAATATATATGAAACGAAACAAAAACTTATGAACTTTATGCGCTCTCTACAAATGCTCATTTTGTGTCCCTTTGTTGGCACGCCACTCGTCCAAAAGTTGACTTAAATCATTCAATATTTTGAAACGAACAACCAATGTCCTTGGATCGTCAATACAACAAAATGTTTTGTTTGTTCAGTGTTTTTTTCTCTCTCACCTGAAAGATAATTTCACAGCTATAACATACGAACAAGTTGTATATTCAAGGACACGAGAACTTATTTCTTGCTTCCCCCTCCCCGCCATTTTCGATCGGTAAGAACTTTGTTCTGATTCAGCCGATCAGAAAAATAACAGACTCCACACCGTCTGCCATCTGAATGATTAAGAAGAAAGAATATCTGGTTATCGTTTTAAAATTATGATTAAAATTTTACGGTTCATTTAGAGCCAACTATAAATCATACTAATAAATTTGGAAAGTTTTTTTTTTCCTTTTCTTTTAAATTTGAAACATTCTGCTATTTTTTTATAACTTAGTTGAAAATTTATCTTTGGAAGATTCATTATTTTAATTCAAAATAAATGTACAAGTTTAATTATTAGAAGACAGGTAAATTCAATGGGAAATTATGAATGTACATTCGAAGTTAGTGTGGAATGATTTTATACACATTATAAAAAGCGAATGAAGAAAATAAACAGAAAGTCTTCCTAAAAATTTAAAATTGAATCCCTTATCAATAAACAAAAATGATAGCTAAAAACCATTTTCCATTTTATCATTTTAAATACGAGTTCTGAGAACACATAAGAAGACTTAAAATAAAATGCATCGTAATCTTTATTAACCAAAATTATTTATGCATGAAATAATTGTATAACAAAATTCTAAAACATCGTTTTTTTTGACTAATTAAAATGCATAAAAATGCCCAATCGACTGGGTATCTGAAATTCCTGTATCATAGTATAGGAAGAAAGCTTCAGGAATATGCTTTTGAAAATTAATGTGTGGATTAATAACATTGACAAATTAATCCATAAATACATTGTTATTTGAACTGTCGTTATTTTAATGGTGATTACGATAGCATATTTTCATATATTGGTTACATATATTAGTAATTAATAACTACAAAACATATTAATGCATGATTTTTAAAATTGTTGTAAGTTTTTAATTGATATTATAGTTTACGAATGAATTAGAATTTTGATAGAATAGAAATATATGGTTATGACAAATTTTTGTTATTCCTAACACTGCCAAGAGACTGTGAAAGTAAAGCCCTCAATGATTACTGAATTTTATCTTAGCTAAAATTAATTTAAAGAAAGTTATTTTTTTTTAAGAATAATGAAGACAAACATTTATTAATGATTCTTTTCTGTCTTAAGAAATTTACCGGATAACTTCTATAATATATTTATTTATTTTTAAATTAGTGTTTAATGAAATGCTTCAAATTTGAGAAAAAAATTACAACTGTAATAAAATTATGTTTGTATATTAAAAATATCAAGTTGAAAATAATAATACTTAAAAAAATTCAGTAAAATAAATAATAAATTATATATATATAAATTAACTATTTTACGAAATAAAAATTCTTTGGTAATAAAAAACTAAAAAATGAAACATACACTATAGTATTAATGTTACTAATAATAACCGTAAAAATTTCTATTTTTAGTAATTTTTTTATAAAATCATTTATTTCTTTTATTTAAATGTTTCTATACAAATAACATTTATGAAAGCAACAGGATTTTATTACATTAATCAACATAAAATACGTTTATGAAAATATAATTTTATAAAAAATGACGGTCTTCTGATTTCATGACTTTTAGGGCAATTGTTTCTAAAAGTAATCTTTATAAACATGTATTCTCTAATGGATTGCATGATAAGTATATTATCGTATTGTACATTTAAAGACGATCCGAACTTTTTAAAGTAGTGAGTTTTTATCAGAAAAATCAAAATAAGAAAGATTTAGCTTGTAAGACATTATAAAATACTTAAAAAGAAATTACAATTAATACGACATTTCTGAATCCAGGCTAATTTTAAAAGTGTGATTAATTTTTTCTACATCTAATCTTGAATAGTTATTTTAAAAAAGAAGTGATTTATTACGTTTCTGTTATAAATAATCATGAAAATTTG
>JAPDSC010043566.1:0-11365 GCA_026290005.1 Latrodectus geometricus
ACTGCTCGTATTTTTATCGGAGTAAATTATTCTTAATTCCTTTCATTTAAGCATTCACAATAAATATAATATTTTTCAGACCAATTAAGCTTTACTATAATTTTAAATTAATTAAAATAGCTTACATTTGCATCGTAATAATGTAATTACTTATATTTCATTAATTAACAATTTCCTGTTATCATTAATTTATATTTTTGTTAAAGAAATAAGTTTCCTTTTTGATTTCGCACAAATAGGTTATAGGGATTTTAACAGAGTATATTGATAATTACATTAACACATTATCATCATAACTTAGAAAACAAAAATATGAAAATGTTATATTTTAATTTAAAACTTTATAAACTTCAAAATTCTATTCTAAGATTAAGGAAAAATTAGGAATAATTTTTAATTTTTTTTTAAATAATGTACTTTATATTATAAATATAAATTGATTTATTGAGATAATAATTGTAATTAGGTTTAAAAAATTTTTCTAAAAATTAAATAAAAATTTATATATATTTGAAAAGAATTTTAAAGTGATGTAATTATTTTTTCTATTCTTAAAATCAAGAAAATAGTTGAAGAATTCAGAATTCTTTTAAATATCCTTTAATTTCAAAACTTATTTTCTAGGGAACTTAAAGAATAAATCCAGCGTTTTATTTTGAATTCCATATTTAAAAGTTAATTTAATCTGTTGAAAAAAAATTAGATACAAGTTTTAAATTATTAAATATTCTAAGACATTTTCATAAATTTCATTGTTTTTTACAATTCCAAGCAACTTTATTGTAAATATAGCTATTGTGTTTCCACCATTGAATACAATTCAAACAGAAAATATAATTTTCTTTAAAATTTTTTTGACGAAGAATATTTTAAATATTTATAATTCCTGTTAATAGAAAATCATACTGATATATTAATATATGTAATGTTTTATATTATTTAAGAAAACAAATATTGAAATAAAGATATTGTTCGACTGAATTACATACATTGAATTATCTGTCATCAGCCTTTGCTTGCTATAATGCATCTAAATATGACATATAGATTTTATAAAAAGAAATACAGCCGTGGAAAAAAATAAGGTAACAAAGTTTTTCTCGTTTTCTGTGAAATAAGTTATTCAATGAAATATAACTAGTAATGAATTTTTATTGTTTGAAAAATTCATCATTTTACATTATGTGAGAAGCAGTAATAAATATACAAATTCTTGAATTGTTATTTTGATAATAAAAATGATATTTGGTAATTAAATTTTATTTATTATTTGAAAACAATACCAAATGCAAAAAAAGTCTATATTTTTACTCACAAATTTTTTCGTACTATTTGTATGATCATTAAAATTTTATATGATTTTGATCATTTTAATTATAAAACATATTTTAGACAGTTAGAGTTTTATAATTCCTAAAATATGCTAGCAAATTGTGCATCAGTTGATAAAATTTAATATTAAAAATACAATTGAATTTCAAAAAAACAGGATTAATCCACTGATTTTAATAAACTTCTTAAGACAAATGTTCCTAAAATGTAAGTGTATTTAAACATTTCTCTACACACAGAATCACTTTTGCTTGGAACAGCTTTTTTTTCTCTTTTAACATACATATAGAAAAATTTAATAAAAGATGTAAATACTTAATAATATTTATTTGAGAAAACTTGATGGAGAATTTTCGAAACATTTTTTTTTTTTAATAAATTGTAAAAATGTTTTATGTATTATTTAATTTGCTTGTTTCTTATTATATATTATTTATTTGTCATTCAATATTTATGTTGATCGTTGCCTAAAAATGCGTGTAAATTGTTCGTATAATATTTTATTTTATTCTTCAAGACAAGATGCTCATTGAAAACTAACATATTTCTTGTCTTGAAGACACTCGTAATAAGCTTTGTGATAAGTATTCAACATTACCAGCTGATTTTAAATTTAATATTTATGAAGCGATTTTCCTTCCCATATGTGAAAGCTTAAATCTAAACTATTTCGCATAAAATAGTAACAATTTTTAGAAATGTAGAATAGCATAAAAGTAAATAATTTCTTATTTCAAATTTCTGAAATAAATAGAAAACTATTAATGGTTTTAAAGTTTATTTTAAAATTTTAATAAAGAAGAATAGAATTCTGTCATCTAAATTTCTTGGAACAAAATATTTAATTACATTTCCTTAAAACACGATATTTAATAAGATATATTACTGACTTAAGTAATTTGATTTAATATTCATTATGTAAATGTTGCTTAAACTAGAAAAAAATAATATTCAATTAATGTCTCAAAATAGTATTATTAAACAATAACTAGATTGAAAATTACTGCTTATTTTTGAATCACACAAGGGGAACATTTGATCAACGAGTAAATAATTTATTCATATGTTCCAATGAAATTTAAAACAATTTTAAGCAACTCATATGTGTGTTTTTATTCAGCCTTTTATCCTTTCAGAGGGTCGATAATACTGACTACCAAATATGCTTGGGAACTAAACACTGGGGGTATCACATTAGGCTGACCGCCCAACTGGGATATATACCCAGCAAACACCAACTGTCGGCAAAAGACCGGGCCGCAGCTGGTCAAGCCGGTTTTCTGTTGGCCACGGCAAGCCTCTCATGGTTAGTTGATAGCCCGGCTCCGGCCATTACGGCCACGGTTGAGTGCTGGCCAAAATCAACCGGGTAGTAGCTGGAATGATGAGTGGTGGGCCACCAGATTCTGGCCATTGATGGCCCTACAGTTATTGGCCAGCAAAACTCAGACAATTAATTTTATTGCTAATAATCTCGAAAATTACCAATTATAAATGATTATTTTGAGAAATTTGAAAAGTTCTTGATATAATAATGATTCTCAAATATTTTTCTTACACATATGAATTTGAATGAAATAGTGCTGTACATGTCAGAGTCTAAATGAATCTTTTTAATTATACCTATTTAATAAAATTAAATGTAAATTTCTTAAAATCAGTCAAAGATTAAAAACTTTATTTTTATAAAAATTTTTGAAAAGGAAAGTCATTAAAAATAAGGATGCAAAAGTCTTTCTATATAACAAATAAAAAATATTTTGGTTATAAAATAATAATATGAATTTATATACTGTAGTATATCATTTAATCACGATTTTATAAGATGTCCTTAAACATTATTAAAAAAACTGTCATAGGTATCTGGGGAGTAAGTTAACTTGTTTATTTTGTAATTTCAAAATGAATACTTTTCCTTCATCAGTGATTAAATTTTTTATACCAATTTTGGTTTGTTTTCATGTTTTCGAATTCCAGGCTCTTATATAATTATATACTCCTGAGTTGGATTTTACCAGTTAGGTGGAAAGCTGTCGAGTTGGGAATCTTCATAATTTATAAGTAGGGGTAGACAATAATACCCTCAATACTTGTTACCAGCTAATCGCATAATTTTATTCGGTGATAATTTTATTCATGACCTGTTTAATGTGCTTTAATCGCAGTGCTAAACACGATGGATCTTCGATTAAGACGGGGTTCGAACTAAACTACCTTCCGGTTGTAAGAATGATACGAAGCTATCAAGACCTAATATGCTGAATAGCAAAAATATTAAATCTGACTATTATGATGCTTATAAAATTGTATGAACCAATGCTGGAAACATTGGAAATGTGTTAGAGTAGTAATAATTCAATCTAAAAATTATCTATTGATTTTATAAATTTCTGTAAAATAAAATGAATAAAATTCTTTTCATTGTACAGTCAAAAATTCAATATAAAAATAAATCAATATCCAAATAAAAATAATTTTATTAGAAAGCAATTTTTGTCTGTAAACTGGGCTGCAAACAAATTCTACTCGTAAAGTTTATATTTTTTACAGCAAAAAAAAAAAAAAAAAAATTTTTTTACGCAAAACACAGATTTTTATTGTTTGTTCTTCATATCACGTAATAAAGTGTCGTTAAAAACTGTCATATATGATAAAGTAGTGCTAGATGAAATACTTCAATATAATAACGACTGCTATAAAATATAATTTGGAAAAACATCTTTTTTTTATACAAAAAAAAAACTTGTTTCGAGCCTGAATGACCATATGCAATTCAATTAACTTGAAATTCTTGAATAATTTCAATAGATAATCACTTAAATTCTGTTAATTTTTTTACATTATTTTTTCATTATAAAGGATTTTTTAAAGAGTTTTATCGTAAATTTTTATCAGGTGAACAATGCTTCTCATTAGACTTTACGCACCATGAGTTCGATTCCATCAATATTTCCAATCAATTTTTAATTTTAATTCATACACACAAATTTATTTTTTTCTTTTTTCTGAAAATCACGCTCTGCACACAGCGCCACCTGTGATATATATATTATTTCTCAACACCAACATCTTTTTAGCGCCAAATGTGGCTAATTTTCATCGTAAATTACAATAACCTAAGACGTGGGAAATTTCTTGGAAAAACTTCTCCCCAAAAGATATCCCGCTGTTTTACGATAGGGTAGGGAACAGCATCCTTGTTAAGAAAGGGATTAACTTTACTTACTCAAGGCCATATCTGTATATGTAAAAACAGAATGATTTCTGTAAATAAAATGCATTGACATTGGAAAAAGGACTATGATATGTAATTTTATTTTTAGTTTTATTAACATTTAAAGATAGATTTTAAGATTGAAATATTATAAACTATTCTGTTATTTTGTTTTGTTACATTATTTATTATGATTTTGAAACTGGATTTAAATTATAACAATATATTCAAAGTTGAATGAAATTAACATAAAATTGTAACTGTTTACAAGTTTACAAAAAATTAATATTTTTCAATATAAAATAAAAAATTAATAAGAAGAAAGCATGTTCATCTGAAAATAACACAGTAATTTGAGACAAATAAGTTAATCGTATTTAAAATCGTTTTGTAAATTAAATCTGTGCATTTTTACTTCTAGAGAAGCAATTAGACATTTAATTTTCCATTTTAACTTAAGCTAAACTTAAGTAATTGAAGAAAATACTCTTTAGTCAGCCAAGATACAACCAATAAATGTAATATTGGTAGCTTTATAAAAATTTTTATTTTGTTATTTAAAAATTTCCTATAACATTGTGTCTAATTAGAATTTTAATATAAATTTTGAGATATTTTTAAGAATTTTGGTTTGTTGTAAGTGTTTAGTCAAAAAACAAAACTCTTTTATAACAAGACAAATGATACTAACAATACAGACATAAAAGTTGAAGATTCATATTTAAACAACCTAAAGTTTTCTATGGTAGATTCATTCACAAATTTTGTCTAAGAAAGTTGTCAAGCGAGATGCAAATGCTATTACTTTTGATAACAAAGGCTTGGAAATAATATATTAAGAATGAGAAAATATTAAATTAGATTTTGGCATTTTAAAAATATAATTAATAATAGTAGAGGATGTAAAGCCTTATAATGGACTTTTGTTATGTGTAAAATGAAATCTTAAATGTGGAAATCAGAACTACAAATCGTAGTTTTTTTCATTCCTGTTTAATAAAAATAAAATATATTGGTTCAATTCCGCTTTCCGTTCCTCCAAAAATAACGGTTTGCAGTTTAGTTTCAAATGAAAAATTTTATTTTATGAATATTTTAATACAAATAAAAATATTCATGAAATAAAATTATTCATTTGAAACGGAACTGCAAACCATTATTTTCTATCATGAAGAAAAAATGCAATTCTAACAACAAAAATCGGATTTCAACAAAAATCGGATTTCATAACTAAAATCATGATTATGTCGATTCATGTATTCTCATCGATTGCCAGTCACATGGTGTTCTTGACTTTGCAATAATCATGTAAAATATATTTACATATTCAATTAACATATAAAAATTGCATTTAATTGTTCAAATATTTTCTAACATGGTTTCACTGAGATTTCTGTTGTAGAATGTGTAAAACAAATAAAAAGGAATACAAATAATAAATATAGATATACAATTAAATGTGAAATAGTCCCATCAATTAATGGGGATAAGACCTGTTAATAATGAAATATCGTAAAGCATACAACTTGATACTTTTTGTCGACATTG
Organism: Latrodectus geometricus; assembly: GCA_026290005.1. Taxonomy (NCBI): domain Eukaryota; kingdom Metazoa; phylum Arthropoda; class Arachnida; order Araneae; family Theridiidae; genus Latrodectus; species Latrodectus geometricus. The sequence goes on from JAPDSC010043566.1 coordinate 6,095, forward strand.
TAATTATACTTATATGTAAATCAAACAAACCTTCATTAGTAATAAATTTAAACCTGAATCAACGCTACAGTAGAAGCCAAAACCACCATTGCAATCTTAATCAAGAGTCTGAATAGATAATTTTATTCTATTCCCAGAAGTTATTAAATTATAAAATATTTTATTAAATTATAAATTATTGATAAGTGATGATTACAGCATCAAAAGGACTGAAGATATATCAAATTCAATAAACCCTATGTTTTTTTGTTTGTTCAGTTCCGGTTTTCGTTCCGACGAAAATATCGGTTTTTTCTGTTCTTTGGTTTAGTTCCAGTTCGAAGCTCTGGTAGAAATATTTATCATGTTGTAGGAAATTAATTTTGAGTATAATTTATGTTTTATTCATATTTCTTGCAAATGATTAAAATTGAAAAAGTGGAGAATTAAAGGCAAAATTTAAATATTAATCTTTTCCTTGCAGCGATGCTATATCAGTGATAACTTTGAAACAAATTAGAACTGAAAAAATATTAGTATTTTATTACTAGATTAAACACGGTGCTTTCAAATATTATACATTAATATCTTCTATTTTAAAGTATTTTTAGCTTTTCTCTACCTACTCTTTTATTACCAATTTTAAACATTTATTGATTTCCTTAGAGAACACGAACAAATGAAAAGAAAAAAATATTACAAGATTTTGAAGAAATTAAATGCAAGCAGAAATAAGATATTCTGGCCTAAAATGTAAAAAGTATTTTTAAAAATATTGAAAAATTTTAAAAATAAACTATTATATGCAAAAAATAGCATGAAGTTCTTTAAAAATAAACAAAAAGGAACTTTTATCGCAATTGCGAAATACAATAGATGACTGAAATTAAACAGTTATTAAACGGAAGACAGGATATATATAAAAAATAAAGACAAAAATATTAAACTCTGAAAGATGGGAATGAATAATTTTTGTTTATATTAAGACGAGGAAAATAAAAAAGTTCTCACACTTGACACTTTGAAAAATGTATAACGTTTCTTTAAAAATTTTGATTCTTGGAAATAGAATGAGAGAATAAATCACAAGAGTCCATGTAAGGGCTGGGTGCTGAAATTTTAACAGATGTTTTGTTATTGATAACAAAATGTTTTGGAAGCAAAGAAAAGTTGTTCAAAATATCCTATTATTGAACTTATTGTAAGCAGGCATGCAATTCTTTTGACTTTTTTTATCTTCTTATAAAGCCTAATTACAAAGAAAAAAAATTAATTCTCATTAAAAAAAACAAGATAAAGTCTAAAATTGAAATAAAATCTACGAAGCGCTCTCGCGGATACAGGTAATTAAATAATATATAAATACATTTGTAATAACTCATATTTTTTATTTTAATTAAACATTGATAATTAATTTTGACCATGTAGGAAAAATTATGTAATCTTAATGTATTTATAAGACATTTCACATAATTATTTTATTGTAATTAATGTAAACAGTTTTCTAAAAAGTATATAAATGTTTCTTTAATTTTAGTGTAAAAGAGACAGATTATTCTGTCTGATTACATCATCAACGAGCATTTCCTGCGTCATTTTTGGAGAGCATTTGAAGTAGCTCTTTCCTTCCTCCACCCTTGCTCTAAGCCCCCGGGGGTAATTTGATGTAGCTACTGTTAAAGGAGACGGGCTACGGGAAAACAGAAACGACTCTTTTTTTTCTTATTTTTTTTTTTTCTTTTGGCGTTAGTATATTTATTTTCGTGAACTATTACGCCAAAATTGGTAAACTCAAGTTGCGTAGGAAATTGATTGACAATCAATTTTAACCAATAGTAAGTAATATGTGAATACTCCCTCCATAGACTTTGAGAACTATCGAGTGCGGGAAGTAGAATTCGCTAACATCTATATTTGGATAAGATCTATATAACATTTAAACTCTCGTCGAAAAAATTTGCTCTCGTCGAATTCACGGATGAGAAAAATGTCCTTTTTGTTGTACCAACAACTTGGCTTTTCAGTGAAGTAGATAACATTCTGTGCTCATGGCCACCACATAAGGACAAATCTAACAAGAAAAGATGCCAAGCCATTGGAAACTTGGGAAAAATTTAAGGTGAAAGTTGTTTACCAATCATGTAAGTTCAGACATTACTATCATTTTTAATATCGAGTTTTAATATATGTAAAATAATTTTTTGTTTTAAACTTAGAAATATCTGTAATTTTATAACTTGAAAAAATTTTTTTTCTGATCAGCTTATAAAAGGTTATAATACTCGATTCCTTTTAATTTTTGAGATTGTATAATATTATTTTGTTCTAAAGCATGCACATCAACTTACTCTTGTGTGTACCAGCAATTAAATAGTGAGAGACATTTTTCTTTCAAGCAGAAAAAATGTACATTGATAAATAGATTCTTAAAAGGACAACAATAAGTAATTTAAATAGCTGAAATGTATGTTTTGTATGATTTATATAATGAATATGTATAAATAAATAGGAAAGCAATTGTGCTAAGACATATTTTCATAAAAGCATTTTAATTTATTGTCATTTTTAATATAATAGTGATAAAAGTGTTCTATTAATATCAATTTCTTTCTCACATTTGATAAATTATAATAGGATAATAATTTTAAGTATTTAATTTTAGCAAACTATGAAAAGAGTAATAAAAAATTGATGCATTATCACTAGGACAGTGACGTTGGACTGATTTCGGCAGATACTATTGAAGAAGGTCTTTGCAACAAAAATATGGATTTAGAAGCTCAGACTAATTCAAAGGAGATGTGCGATAAATGTAGAAGTAATGAAGGTTTGTTTGATTTACATATAAATATAATTACAATGTCGAGAAAAGGTATCAAGTTGTACACTTTACGATATTTCATTATTAACAGGTCTTATCCCCATTGATTGCTGGTACTATTTCGCATTTAATTGTATATCTATATTTATTATTTACATTTTTTTTATTTGTTTTACACATTCTACTTATATATAAGGGTAAAAAATTAAGCTTTTTCATTCGGATATTTCATTATTTTTTTTATTTCATTAATTATTTCTGAGTATGACTTTTTAAACTTAAAAATGTAAAATATACATTATAAATTGTAGACATTTTTCTGTTATAATCTTGAAAATATAATAAAATGTAGGATTAAAAAATAATCACTTAGAGTTCTCTAATATTATTCAATTAAAACTTCTTTGAAATGGTTCAATTATTTATCCCTATTTTGAATAAAACTTTTTTTCATTTAGACAGATGCTAATATTAATATGTATATGTATCCTTCTAGTAATGATGAATTACTTATACAACATCATCTTTGAATTGAAAAAAGATGTTCAAAAGAACACGATGCTTTTGCAGTCTCTACTTCCTAATACAGTTATTCCTGAACAGGAGAGTGTGTTACCTCTGAGTGATTGTTTTGATGAACTAAAAGTTGTAGAAGAAAGACTCAAAGACATCGAAGAATTTAGTAAAATGGTAAAAATATTACTTTAAAAAATCTTGACTTTTTAGTGTGTACAATATATGTATTATACATCATGAAACCTCAAAATGTTGTTATCTAAGATTTTAATAATTAATTATATAGTAATTCTAAGAAAACTACTACATAATTTAATTTATATAAGTAAAAATGTTTATTTTTTCAAAATATGATGAATCAATATATTACAATAAATATGAATTAAAAATTTGTTCTAGTATACTAAAATTTAAACGCATTGAAGACAAAAATATTTTCAGCATCTAATTCCATATTTTAAATTAAATCTATGTATTTAAAGTTTAAATTTTGTAAAAAATTTAATCAGGTAAAATAAATAAATGTAGTAGCCAAAAAAGAAGTATTTTTGGTTAATTAAACTTACAACTATCTAGATATGAACTGATTTCTGGTAATTAAATACAATTTACATTTTAAATAATTATTCACATTTTGTCTACTTTTTTTATTTATTACATTGAATTGTCCTCAAAATAACTGAATATTTATTGATAAATTTTAACTTGCTATGTTATAATTTATGCTATCCGAGCAGTTTTGCTTACTGATCATCCAAAATTTCTAATTATCTAAAATTATCGACTAAAAGTTTATCACTCTGGTTCTCAGTTTCTAGGTTCTATTATCTTTTTTTTATTCACGGTTATTATTAGTTTATATTTTCTATATATTATAATGGTATTTCTTTCAAATTAGTCCTTATGTGTTCATAAATAATTGCCTGTTTAAAATTAAAGCAAAGTACTTTAAAACTTATCTGCTTTTTTATGCTTGTATTAAGAATTTCAGATTTTTAAAGTTTACATGACAATTTTATTGCCGTACTCAAGTTGATCTGTTTTACCTGATTTATAATTTGTCACTTAATAATCTCTTTTTACATACAAGGACAAAGTGGGCTAATCTCTCTCTCTCTCTCTCTCTCTCTCTCTCTCTCTCTCCAGTAAAAAATGGACTACACCACTAGTTTTAACATTAAGAGGAGAATAAAAACCGTGAACAGTTGAATTCATGACTATTTCATATTACTATTCAAATGATTGGCTTGTTATGTGTTCGTTGTAAATTTTAGTCCATGTTATTATTTTAAATGTAAAAATAATTATTTTATGTTCTCTTTAAATATAATATTTTGAAATAATAATTTACTTGATTTTTATGTATATTTTCGTATTAAACTCTTTTAGCAATGAACTGAAAATTGCTAATAGAATTATTATTAAAAAAACAAATAAAAGTAACTGCCAAATCTAATAAAATATAAATAATTTTATTGCAATGGTTTTAATAAAAATGAACAGTAATATTTGGCTAACTGCATTATCAGTTTACTACAATATGAACTGGAAATTCATTTTTTGTATAGTTGTTTTAATTATAAAATTAAATATAATTGTGTGTGTGAAATAACTATGCAAAAATAAATATTATAATTGGAATCTTTTTTATTTTGATTTATGAGTCTTATAGAGGTAACTAACTGTTTGTGTCATTTTATTATTCTACTTTTCTACCCCTTTTTTTTCTTCTTAATATTAACTTCTGGAATTTTTATTAAACATGAAAGTTTTATTTCTGTAATGTAGTTACATATAAACTGATTTCATTACATTTCATTCTTCTCTTAAAATACTTCAATCTGTTGAATTTGAAGAACTGGTGCTTGTACATGTTATAATGGAAGGAAATATTGCCAAAATTTAAGAAAATAGTGAGAAATTCAAATATTAAAACATTTCTTTCATGTTAAAAG
>JAPDSC010043575.1:0-18538 GCA_026290005.1 Latrodectus geometricus
TATATCTAGAGTCAGATGTTCGTAATGACGGAATCACACTTGGTTTTTATATTTTTTGATATAGAAAAAAAGTATAATCGAACGTGGAGGTATGGTATTCTCCGCACAATATTTGAGTTTGGATTCCGAGATAATCTACCTTATTTTATAAAGAAGTTTTAAGTATTGTGTACTTTTAGTGCCTGCATTGGATCGCGTGAGCGCGTTTTTTAAGTCATTTTAAACCAGTTGAAAAGATAGAGTAGTATTTTAAATGTTGTGCTTTTTAACCTTAATATGAGCAACGTTTTATAGAAACTTCTGTTCATTCATTAATTTTGGTATAAAAAGTTGACTTTTTAAAGCAAGATTCGTAATTTTAGTCCTCCATAATTTGTATTTTTTTAAAGAATGCTAAAAATTGATCAATATTCAATCACTTTAATTTATAAAAAATTCCCCTTATATGCATTTACTTTTACGAAAGGTTCATATCTATAAACTAACAAGTATAAATATTTCCTGCGTCCAAAAATTTATACTAAAACTTTTTAATATTTTCTAATCATATCAGACAAATATATTTAGTCATACTACTGAAAGTATTGATAGTTAACATGTGAATGAAAAATTTTCCTCGTACTTATATTCTGAAAACTTTCAGGTACCATGGCTTCTCCTGTTTACCATGACATCGTAGATGATGTTTTCGATCCAAACATGCCATCTACATCATCAGGTAAATACTAAGCAGTTTTCATTTTAGTGTATTATATATAATAAAAAAGGAAGGAATGTAGTTATAGCTTTAGCTTTAAAGTATAAGTTGTGCTGATTTAGTAAATGGAGAATTCATGTGTGTACCGTTCATCACCATCTCATGCTTAATTATGTGTGTTAGCCCTCTGTGTATAAGCACTTGCATATTTGATTAATTCACATTAAACTAACTTCAAGACTATTGTATGCAGTATACGTCAAGTTTATACATCACCTATAAATATTCACTTTCTTCCTATTTAGTTATTTGACACACGACCAGACAATCAAAATGACTCCACGATTTTTTTTTAAACAAACAACTAGTGTGCTTGTACTACTAATATGACTACAAAATACTTTTTGACACTGGTTCTTTTCATTACTCTTCAGAAAGTGCAGTGTAGAGCTATGACAGATCAACAACTAACATACAAGGATTTAACATTTTCTCTTTTCTTCAATTTTCGAGCAGTTTTGAATTCGGGCTGCCTTATCCAATAGGAAAGACAATTGACTCGCTCCGCCATAAAAAAAATACTCACTACAAACTTTGTTAGCTTGTGATCCTTTTTCCATTGCTTAATAGTTTTCGAAGAACGTAAATTTTAAAGTTAATGAATACTTTATGCTAGGTCCTAAATTAGTATCTAGAAAGAAGTAATTGTTTTTTTTTAAATGTTAATCGGTAATAAATTATTAATTATATCTGGCTAAGAAAATATTTTGTAATATGAACGGAAATATTTTGTTTTAAATTGTGTAATTTTTAAACATAATTTTAGAAAATAAGGAACATGATACCATGAATAAGATTTTGTTTTACTGACATTTTTCTAAATGTAAACCTTAATCAAATCTTTAAATTGACAATTGATAAACTTATTTCACAAAAGTACAAAGTATTAATGTACAAATGTGTATAAAATTTCTGCAATATTATCTTCTGTTTTTTTTTCCCCAATACTGTTGAAAATACTATCATAGGTAAACTAGTTGAGTGATGAAATGCTTTTAAATTTAACTGCCATGTGTAAAAAAGCAAAAACTCCTAGTACTGTAATTCTTGTTGCATTCAGTGTCAATAAAACGTGTATATCATAGAAAAATTGGTCAATTTCCTTAAGTTGTGTACTTAAGCCTTGTTTTATGCTATCACAGAAAAGTACAGGCTCTTCATTTGGAACCAGTATATAATGTTTGTAAAGAGCAACATCTCCCATCAGTTCCCACTGCTTTTCTTCTAAGATTGTTTCTTGGGTTATGAAATTAGTTTTAGATGTCCTTTAAACCAGAAAATGTACTGGTATCTCGCATTATGTTCGTTATGGCTTTCCACTACATGTTCCCTTATGATATAAAATATCGTAAGTGATTTGTGCTTAAAAAACTGTTCAATATTTAGACATTATATTATTCTAATATTTATCGTAAACTGTTTGCTAATACTGCCAATTAACTGCACGTGTTTTTATTTTAAACCGTGGCAACTTTGTATCTACGAATGAACTCATTCTTTTGAGCATCTTAGAAGTCATAATATTTCAATCTACTTAATGAATCTTAATTTGTGTCTGCTTAAAATTTACAATTGGGATTGGTTATTTTCTAGTTGACAGTTTTTCAAGATCATGCATTAATGTTAGGTTTCAGAAAAATTTATTCCGAATTAAATATTGAAAACAAAAATTATATGAATTGATATTTCTGGAATATATATATTTCTACATTTTTTCTATGACTACATTATAGGGTTTATTGTACATCGGTAAACATGAACACTCCATTTATATATTTTTCCCCATGTTTCTCCTTTGGCGCTGAAATAAAATCTTCAGAATTGCTTGTTTTACCTTGAAGTCCCTTAGGTTTTATCTTGAGCTCTAATTCACTATTTAGGCATTTCATTCCATTCATTGGCCATGTGGTTTGTAAAGAAAAATTGATATCCTAGGATTTTCCTGCTTTCCCATTAACTCAATCTTCTCTGTAGACATTTAGTTAAAACAAGTCTGTTTTCAGGCAAACGGTTGGTGCTTATTAGAGGGATACTTTCTCACTTGTATAGAGATAGCTGTATGGCTAGTCCTGCATTTTAAATTATGCTAATTTGTGTCTAGATTCTGTTTCCAACGAATTTTAAGTTTCACGCCAGCAGACCTCCCTGTACCTAGCTCAGGATGAGCCTTACCAGCTTAGGTAGAGGTTTCTGGATAGCTTTCTTAGAATTACAACTAGGTTCTGTTAAACTCTTCTAAATAAGAAATAAACAAAAAGTAAAGTAGGTAAAAGAAATAAAAAATATTTATATGAACTAGGAAGGTTAAAAGTAACAGGTATTCCTTCTGAAGAATAAAGTTAAATAAAATTCAATTGTCCATTATAGATCTAAAACATTATTGGGTTTTAAGGAGAAAATCGGTCTGCTCACTAAATGCGTGGGAAGTCTCGTTTACTAGATGCATGGAAAAGTCATTTGCTTGATTTTCTGACAATTTCTTTTGTTAAGTAAGGTTCCTTCTGCCTGCTAAATTTCTTCTGTTTTCACCCCAGAGAAAATTGCTCACGATAAATCATGTTGGAGCTGCCAAGATGTTGTACTGGACATGCTGTTAAGTAGAAGTGGCCTTCCATCTTCTCCATGTGTGCAGTAATTAGTTGCAGCTATATTGAATCGTTAAAAATAATTAAAGAAGGGGCCATAGCCAATGAGGAAAAAGTATCTCATTTCTGGACCAATATAGGGGATGCATAGAAATTCTGAATCGAAGATTGAACAGCCAGTATTTCCATTCATCCAGTCTTTCCAGTTCTTCATTACCCAGTTTCTGAGGGTTTATTTTATTTAGCATCGAGGAAGAGGTAGGATTGTTTCTTGGTCGTCTGGTATGGCTGCATTTTTAGCTGCTTGGTTGGCTTTTTTGTTACCCGCAGTTCGCACATGGGCTTTGACCCAACTGATCAAGTGAGAAAAACTAATGAGATCATTCTGGATGAATCTCACTAAAGGGTTTTTACTGGTAGGGTTCGAAATTGATTTAATGCATACTTGGCCTGCCAGACTGCATAACCATCCGTACCGAATGAGACTACCGCATTTCCTACTTGATTTCCTGTTTTTGATCCATTTGTGAAGATATTGATCTTGCCATCTTCTATGGTTGGAACATTAATTTTCTCCTCAATTGAGATCTGTGGTTCCACATAAAAAATGCCTGGATGTATTGAATCTACTTTTATCTCTACTTCAATGTCTGTTGATGGTGGTAGAGGAAGATCAAGGGAAGGAATTTGTTTGGCAACGTATAAGGTGAAAATTTTTCCTTTTGCTTCTATTGTAAGGTTAAGCGGTGGGATTCCTGTTATTACTTGAAGTGCTGACGTTGGAGTTGTTCAAAATGCTCCTCATATGTTAAAGTGAAATTTTCGCTGTTTAGAATTTAGCTTTATGGATAAATTGGCATAGTGGAGTTCCCCCAAATGGCTGCTCCTTAAAGAAGCATTCTTTCCGTTACAGTTTTGTATAATACTGCGGTGTTTTGTATAACACTGTAACAAAGTTATAAATGAGAACAATATATGCAGAGTGGTAAAAAATAAATGCATAAATCTGCTGAATGCCTAGTGTAAATCTGCTGTGCTAAAGAAACTGGGATTGATCATATACCTTCGCCAATGCTGAACAGTATAACAGAAATCCTTACATAATACTTTTTCTTAACAACGCTATAAAATATATTCATAAGATGTTGAGTGACCCAGATGCCATATATCTTATTCTAATCCGTGCGCAAATCTGAAGTAAATGCTATTCAGGTGATACTATCTCGGAACAGACTCCCAGATAAAAAAAAATTGATTTTTTTTATTAAATTACTTACGTAAAATTTGCGTAATTAATGAATATCGGAGTAAAAATAAAAACACAAGTCACATAAAGTAAATGAAAATCAAATATATATAAAATAATTAATGAACTCATTTTTGAAAAAAGGTTACTAATTTTTAAAATCTAAAATTTATTTAAAACAAATAGCAATTAAAATAGGGGAGCAGAGCAATAAAAAGTTTCAGATATTGTATTAGAATCACTGTTTGCTTGCTGTATTAACATTAATTCTATTGGACTGAAATTCTAAAATATTATTATAACGAAAATAAAAAAATGATTAAAAATAAAATAAAATTAGAATGTTAAAAATAAAATTAAATGAAAAGGAAACATGATTATACTATTTTTATGTTCAATTATTTTATTTTTACCATGTATCATTATTTAAATGTTAAAAATGACTGAGTTGAAAACCTTTCATATACGGAAGGATCTCAAATTTAATATTCTCTGAGATATATTAAGCAGGAGGAAATGGGATGTCACGTCAAAACACTTTAAAAAATTGATTATAAATATATTTGTTGAATAAAGTTATATTAAAAGACTACTATTGAATGAAAAGAAAACATGTAAATTATTGAATGAGATGTCAAGTTCCTTGATGCCAAGGACAGTATATCATGAAAGGTGACTGGCATGATAAGTTTAAGGAATCTAAAAAAATAATAATAAATAGAAAATAAATGATAAAAAAATTATTAGTGATTTGTATTTTGATAATTGTGCTATAATAAATAAATAAATAAATAAAAAGATAATAAAAAAACAAAACCATTAGTTAGTTTTATGAACAAGTTAAAAAAAAATTAATAACTTGATAAAATAAACACACACACACACACATATATATGCATATTACAGGTGTAAATAGCAACATAATAAAATTACCATCCAAAAAATTTAGAATTCAAAAAATCATAAGCTAATAAGTGAAAAATAAATGGTAAAGAAATTAATAAATTATAATAAATGAAATAATAAATTTTAAAAAGTTTAATTTTAATCCTGCCTTTCCCTCCTAAATGGGGTCATTGGAAAACGCTAAACTTCGAAATAAGACTCATCTGTGCGAAAATTAAGAGACGAGAGAAGAACTGATTATAGTATAAGGAATTTATTGCTTAAGAGTGATAAGAACATTCCAAGTGTTAGGCGAAAACTGAAAAGGGGGTGTGGGGAAAGTCGAAGAAGTTGAAAAAAAATTAATGAAAAGAAAAATAAATTAATGAAAAGTAGATCACTTAGTCCGCGCATAGTTACGGGAGAAAGAAGCCCAAAACAGTTTTGTGTACGACTTATTGGGGGGGCTTATAACTCAAATTATTTTATCAAAATGAGTGAAAATATTGAATAATAGAAGTCTGCTCCGAATTAATAAGGAAAGATTGAAGTGGATTCGTATTTAGCTATTAAAGATTAAATACAGATAAATTAGCTTCCAAATAAATTATTTTCACAAAAAACAATGAAAATCTGGGGAAAAATGATTTACAAATATCAAGTTTAAAATATCTTAAGTGAGCTATTAATAAGAGTTTAGCTTGTCCTATCTAATTGGTAGAAAATCTATTTTTAAATATTTAAATCTGGTTTGTGACATTTAGCTCTGGAGCTACTAAGTGATAATTAAAATGGTTTAAAATAATAATGTTGTAAAAGGCAAAAATTATGAAATTCAAAACTTTAGAAAAAGCTCACTCTGGTCTTTAACCACTCTCTTGACATAATTTTATTATCTAAATACACAGAAATATTGCACGAATCGAAATAATGTCATCTGGGCACTTGCCTATTAATTTAACTACTCATGGTGAAGTTAAAGTCGATCTTTGAGAAAAATTCCATGTTTTTATCAGGCCGCTAAAGTTTATTTGAAAATTAACAAACTTTTAATTGTTCAATATTGTTTCTTATTCCGTAGACAAAGTTACTTTTTTATCAGCTGTTTATGGTGTTCTATTATGGAAATGAGAATCAAGGTTGTGCGGTTTTACAAACGAGTCACTCGTATCATATGATAGGTAAACAATCTCTTTGCTATGGGGTTCCATAGCGCCCTTAATGCAACTCGGTCCGCCATTATAGAATTTCTTAAAACATTACAGTTAACGTTTATTATACTTTTAGTGAGCAGAAATTGGGTAAAAAGTTAATGATACAGAAGATTTAAAATATTCTCTATTGAAGGAACTGTGTGCACAATTTATTTAGCAAAAACTGTTATGTATTTGATACATAAACATTGTATTCAATAAATTATTAATTAAGCTGTATCTGGAAACAGTAGACAGCTTTTAGTAATTTGTTTAATGTGCTAGATAATTAGAATGACCTGATGGAACTGACTTACTATTGTTGTAACTAATAAAAGTTATGTTTAATATCTTGATTATTTGTCTTTAATAAACAACAAACGTTACAAAAGCAACAACACATGGGAAGTGACCCTTTCCAACGAGTATTTCTAAATTCGGTTTATATTAAGGTGAATATTGAAGTTTGTTAATTTTTTCCCGAAGTGTTCTCTAATTGACGCGACATGAAGATATTTGCTCATGGATTAAAAAAAATGCAGTCAACGATGAAGGTCTTTACTTATTTGTTCTGCTAGAAAAATTAATGACAAATCATAAATTTCCTAATAGTTCATATTTAATTAAGTAATAAATACATGGTAAAATAAATGTCAGCTCTGTATATAGAAATATTCAAGCTTTCAGGCAGGGATTCTTGAAGTATAAAAAATTTTTTTATCCAAGTATCAATTGGTTCAAACTTCCGTATAAGTCTGTTGTCTACATAGTTTTGGGGGAACACCTATAATAGTCATTTCACAAATCACTAAATTAAAGCGGAATGATTTCAGAGGTAGAATTTTATTGTCTTGAGAAGAGATTGTGGTATTTAAAAACTAAAATGTTTATTCTGTGCATTATATCACCATCCGAATTAGTAAAGAAATTATTACCAAACACTTTATGTTTACCTGCCTATGTTTTAATAGTTCAAGAATGTATATAAATCAAATAGCAAAATATATTACGAAATACAAAAAAATGAATAAAGGAAGCGTTATTCTCGCAAATTATTTCCGATTTTGTAACTTTTAAGTGTAAATTTGTTCACTTCTAATTAAAGAACTAACAAATACAAATATTTAAATATTTTGCGAATTAGTCAGCCCAAACATTTGAATGTCACATTCCCTATTCATTAAGAACATGTTATTTTAGTTGGCATATTACCTTATATTTCAAGATCTATTCTTTGCATTAACTATGTCTATTCCACAGGTTAAAATTTGCAAACACTCGATCAAATTCTTTATATCTGGAAACTGACCTAATTTGGATCAGCTGTTAAAAAAAAAAAAAAAAAAAAAGCATTATTGCATTTTCCAATGTCCACGATGGATTAAATTACTGATTAGTGACATAAAAATTATTCGATCCTGGTCACTAAAAGCAGTTTCATCCTTTTTTAATGAAAAATGGTAGATCCATCATTACCGCAATATCAGCCTTCGTGATGTTTCTTTTAATGTGAGATTCAACATATTGGGTTAATTTTAAATAGATTTTCTTGTCGTTGTGTTAAGTTTGCGCAAATGAATATACTAATAAATGTTTTTAAGTCCTTAATGTAATAAACCACATTTCAGGTTAATTACGCTGTTGTGCATTGATAATAATGGCTTATAGTTCTGAATCGGTTTGCTGTAAGTTTGACTTTGTTCACCATAAGGCACTTGGGAAATGTTGTTTCGTATCTCACCTATTAGCAACCAATTTTATTTGCATCTAATTTTTGGGAATTACGCCTTTCAAAAGCAGCCATTAAAATAAGACAACTCTTCATTATAATCTTAAATGTCACGTTGTCTTGTGCTAAGAAATCGAATTCTTAGAGGAAGCTAGTCTTAATATCGATTCCAATTGAGAGTGCTGTCTTGTATTCCTCCATGCTTGTCAATAGTTATGGCAATTTAGCTTTATTTTCCTTACTAAATATAGTTTTCACTATATTAAACTCCATGCTTGTAAATAGTTATGGCAATTTAGCCTTATTTTCCTTACTAAATATAGTTTTCACTATATTAAAGCTAATTTATATCATAACATGTTCCATAATTTTACTGATGGATCGAACGCAGAAAGACCCATTGTAAATAATATTTACATGAACACCATTATAAGCCTTTCTTATGTTTGATGTATTTCTACTGCTGAAGTTGTCTTTCTAAGTGCTCTTTATAATTGCGTGTTTTCGCCGTTGTGAATTTTTAATTTACACTGAAGGTAGAGCGCCTGAAGCGGCTTCATTTTCTTAAGACTTCTCTGATTAGTTAACAAAATCTTTGCTTTACTAAAGAGATGTCCTAAAGGGTTTCGAATTCCTATTACAAGTATGTTAGAGAGAACATGTCTATATTATACTCGTTATTAGCTTGTCGACTGCAAATCTAAAGACAAAATCTTCAACTAGTCATTTATAAAGATATAAAGCATTTAATTTCTTTCAATTTATTCTCTTTAGAAAAATTTCTATTCTGGGACAAACATTGAGCTAAACATTATAATCGACTTGGAACATCCTCGCATTTTAATGTCCTTTTATCAAAGCAACAATCACATTCTTCTGCATAAAACATTGCTGTGTCAATAAACCATCTTTCTTGTAAACTTATTGTAAAATGATTTTAACTGAAGCCATATTTCATATGAATGTCCTAATTTTGTAGATTTTTTTTTGCTTTTCCCAATTACTGTGTTAAATTCTTACTTTGTTTGATGAAAGAGCCCATTTAAATATATTTGATTTTTAAGATCTGTATTTATTCACTTTTAATGTATTGTCTTTTCTAGGTTTGATTTTTCTGATCTAAAATTCTTTTACATTTGTGTACATTTATTTTGTTTCTCCCTAGTTGCTGTTTTTTCCTTTTGTCAGTGCAATATGCACTTTTTGAATTTTGCTATAAAAACTCGAGGTACGATCAATATTTTTAATTTTGTCTTGAATCATATAGCTATCAAATCTTAATCCCTCAGATGTTTGATTTTCAAAACTACCTTCTGTGTGTGTAAAGTGGGAAAGTTGTAAGGAAATCTATCATGTTTACATTACTTAAATTTTTACATCAAACATATAAAAATTATCAAATCATTAACAAACTTAAAATTGTCGGTCTTATATTTTTCAGCATTTAAACAAAAACTTGCTTTGTAATAAACTTCAATAATTAAAATTCACATCAGAGTAGCGATTTAATTTAATTTTTTGTAGAATCTATAGTTAATTTTACTTAAATGTTTTAGAAATATCTGGATTAACAAGCTAACTTGCAGATGAATGGTAGGTATTCTGACCTTCGATTTAGTTTGTCTTGGATACGAATTTGTTTGGAATAGGTGTTTGTGGTGACATGGAATACTTTTAAAATTGCAGGCCCGATCAAATTAGCCTTTATGTGAAAAACTACAGCTGTTGAAATTTAATCAAGCATCGGAGTAAAAAAGATTTTTATTCAGAATATTTGAATGAACTGAATGTTTTCGCTTATCTTGTGTTATGGACTAATTTATGGAATTATTACTTTATTTTCTTTGGTAAATGTATATTACTCATTAAAAAAGAATCAATTTATTAACAAATAAAGCACTGCAAAATTATATATGTTTTTATTTGTAATGCTTTAAGATAACTAGAGAAAAGTATCAAACGTTTTTAAGGAAGCCCCATTTATAGAGATATAAAAATATGTATATATTCCTGGTTAAACTGGGTACAACATTTCTTCATTTGCTTTTCCAGGCATTCAAAAAAAGAGAAAATTATCCCCAGCTGAAGAACAAAAAGGTATGTTTTATTTTATTCTATATTAAAGTTTTTTCTGGGTTAATTTAAAATTTTCAGGTTAGATAGAAAACACATAATCAATTTTTTATTTAATAGTTAATATATACAAAGTCCCTGTAATATTAATCTGAACACTATTCAAAAGCTAGAATAACAGCCTTTTGCAATTGCGGACTCCTAGAAAACGAACAAATATAAAATCAATTAGGTTCTTGAACATAACTCACATCTGTTGGTAATATAGGAAATGTTAAAATTCGATCTTGAGATCTTGTTCAAGTAGATTCGAACTAAGCTTTGATAATGAGTAACTTAGAAGAAAAATTTGGTAACGTTTCCTGAGGAAACATCATAAGATTTTAAACATCTCACGGTTCTGACCTAGACACCATAAATGTAAAGGGAGCAAATTTTATGGAACCTCGTGAAGCACAAAATCCTTGATCATGTCGTTCAAACATTCGACGGGATTGCAGAGTTTTTCCCACCCAACATGTGGCTTAACTTTTCAGACACCAGTATAATTAAATAACATAATAGGCATGTCCGAATACTGGTTTTGTGTGGAAAATGTACACAATCTGGACATGAAAATTTCACTATTTTCAAATGTTATAGATCTTTACTCACATGCGTCGTTTTCCAAATCTTAAATGAATCCTACAAAAAGTAAGAACATTTACTTGGAGAGGTAAATAGTCAAAAAAAGAATACAAAATTTTTGGCATTTAATACTGTTCTAATTTATAAACAAAATCTTAAACATCAATCCGGCAAAGAAAGGTATTTTACCATTATCCTCAACACTTAAAAATTAGTCACCAAATTCCATAAGTATACTTTCAACTACTAGTAGCACAAAGAAATTTAATTCATTTTCTAATAAACCTAAGACTAATGATGCCAAAATTCGAAAGAATAATTTATACATCCTCTTCTGAAACATGGAAAGGAATTTCTAACCGCTTTAAAGGTTAGAAAAGAAAAACACAAAAATCAAACCTATATAAGTTACAATAAAAATTGTATTGAACAGTTGTGGTTCTCGGAAAGACAATGAAGTATTTAATGATATTTAACAGTCTCGTTTTATTGGCCTCTGCAAATTTATTTTAATATACAATTATAGTCTTTATTATTATTAGTTATTAATCTTAAACTTCTCAATTAGTTTTATCCAATGATTTGCTTAAGCTCCTAGTTTTATGAAAGATTTGTTACTTGTGTCAATACCCCATCTGAATATATTGCTCCAGTAAAATAAAATCAAATTATATACGTTTTACCTTTTTAAATTATCGCTGCGATTTTCCTCGATTTGAAAATCACACTTGTGTAAAAATGTTTGCAACAATCATGATCTTGAATTTATTCTGTCGTCTCCAAAATCCTTTATAATGAAATGGATTTTAATTTTGTCCCAACTCTTACTTATTTAAAAACTCTATCTGTATTAGTCCAATGTCCTACTACAACGAAGTTTATCGTTAAAAATGGACTACTGAATGGCATTTGAATTGAACTGTTTTGTACACTTTCATATGATAATTGCACTGTATTCAATGAACTTCAGGCAGTGCCTTCATTTTTTCACTTCAATGCATAGAATTTGACTTATTCTTGCATTTATTAAAGTAGAAAAACTAAGTGATAATTATGATTAATTTCTAGAAAGTTAGTTCACTTATTTTTCAACAGTTTATGATCCATTTTGATTTAAATTTGCTAAACTATTTTCAGTTGTTTGAAATATTATAAACTAAATCATTGAGAGTAATTTCTTGAGGAAAATCTAGAAAAATTAAATCTTGCCATTAAAAGTACTTTCAAATTTCATCCAGCTGTAAAATGTGTTCTCATAGAGGAATTAATATGTACATGTTGAACTGCAAAATTTTTGTTTATTGACTTATCTGATATGGATTAATCCAGTTAAGGATTATTTTTAAAAATTATTTATCCAATGCCGATATAACATTCATCCAATGCCGATTAACTGCAGTAGTAGGTTTTATTTACACATAAAATATTAAAATTTATTCGAAAACTACAAACTTCTCAACACTTGTATTCTAATTCTTCTGTAATATCTAAAATTCACTTACTTATCATTTTCTTACCCCGAATTTTATAGTAAAAAAAAAGGGAAAACTATGGATTTCAATATTCCTTAGATATTTTAAAAAGTTAAATCATTAATTTAAGTCTCCTGAATCACTAAATTAAATCAGTTAAATACATTTATATCTTTCAGAAAACAGTCTACTAAAACAGTAAATTACTCCCTTTCAGTTTTAAATGTTCAATAAACTTCAACAAAGTGTTACCTTAAAACAGAAGTTGCAACTGAATGTTCTAGTGCAGGGATGGACCAACTCCATTTCGCGGATAAAATTGTAAATTCCTGTATTAGAGCATTATAAAAGAAAAATATATTTATATATTCTCATTTTCGATTTTGCTAAAAAAATTTCTTATTTTTCAAAACATTGTTTTTATTCTCTATATTTTTGTTAATTAATACAAATCGAACAGAAATAGCAAACATATAGCTTTCAGTGCGAAATAGGTGCCAACAAGCGTTCTCTTTATAGGAGTAGACATATGAGAACTTTCATCAACTTTTTAATCTAAATAACTTTAATTAAAAATATTCTGGGAACAATGTTTTCTACATTGTTATATATCAAAATGCTTTGTATAAATCTGCATTGAATTTGAAACCAATGTTTGATGGAATCGTGAAGTTTGTAAATATTAAATAATCACCTCGGTTTATTCGTTTAACTTCGAGATTTTCTATAGTGCTTATCCATTTCTTCTCATCGTCAACATTTTGTTTATTCGAATTTCACCTTGGGCTTGTGTGTTTGTAGAGGGGGGGGGGGTTAGATTCCACTTTGAACTGCAAGTTTTAGTCTAATTTTAGCTGTTTCGTAAAAAACAAAAAAAAAAAATGACCAGATAAATTTATCAGATTAATTTATACTAAGAATTTTGCACATTTTTCAACTCTAATATTGTTAGACAAATGTAATTGACTATACGATGAAAAGTATTGCCTGTTAGCATGTGAATGACATTTTTCTGAAAACTTTCAGATCCCATTGCGCTTCCAGATGTTGATATTCCTGATGTTGATGACTTAGAAGATATCAATCCAAATGAGCCACATTCATCATCAGGTAAATTTCTAACAGTTTTTCTTATTAGCGCATTATATAACATAAAAAATGTATCAGTATAGTATATGTTGCTTATATTTACTGTACAAAATTTTGCTGTTTGGCAAAATATAAGCAACTGGCATTTTGAATTCGGGCTGTCTAACCAAATTGGAAAGATAATGCACCTGAAAAAAAATACTCATTACAAACGTGGTGAGATTGTGATTCTTTTTATATCGCTTATGTGTCCATGTTATAGTTTTCTAAAAACATCGATTTTAAAATAAATCGATAATTTAAACTAGATCTTAGTATCTAGGAAGAAGTAAGCTCTTCTTAAATATTAGTTTATTACCCCTTATAAGATATCTAGCTAAAAAAAGGTTTTGTAATATTAATGAAAATATTATGATTTAAATTATGTAATTATTTTTAAACATAGCTTATTCAAAATATGTTATTTTATAAAATTAATTTCGTTTTACTGTTATTTTTTCTGACTGTAAACCTCATGCAGACCTTTAAATTGACAATTGATAAATCCTTTATTTAAAAAAAGGTACAAAGTATTGATCATAGGATTCTTAATTGTATCTGCTTAAATTTCCAAATTAACTTATTTTCTAGTTAACAATTTTTCATGATCATACTTTAATTTTAGGTTTCAGAGAAATTTATTCTGAAATAAATATTGAAGTCAAAAATTATATGAAATGACTTTTCTGGACTATATATATTTCTACTTTTTTCCGATGACTACTTCAGGCATTTACATTAGTAATCGTGATCATTATCCATAGAATAAATTTGTTTTCGTCATATAACAAGAAATAATTGCTTTGAAAGCAGTGCTATGTTTATGTACAAACTAAATAAAACCATTTAAGTTGACGAATTAAGAAGAATAAAGTTTTTAATGCATCTGCATTCATATTTGAACTTTATCACCTTTCTTAAATACTTTTACTCATTGTTGTGAGGGCTGTGTAAGTTCCAAGCACTTACATGAACATTCTTTTGAGCAGATTTCAGTGTGAATGGATGGGATTTCACTTCAATGTGAAAAACCACTGAAAATTTTTGCTCTGTAAAATAGTGTGCATAGTAAAATGTCTTGCTATAACATTGTTTCTAAAATGCTTTTTACTGCTTTCAGTGATTTATAATTATATAAAAAAATTTGACTTTATATGACAGCAATTGTTGAATGCAAATGGTTTTCAAATTACTGACTGTTATCAATACATATTTTTTTTTCTTACATAATATTGTTTCAAGTATTTTTAAAATATGATTTTCTATAAGTTCAGAAACTAAAATTTCACTGTTATTAATTATTCAGGTTTTATTTAGGCATCCATTTAACAATAAGTGGCCTTAATAACATAGCAATTTTTAAGACACTAATTATAGATCTGTTTCAAATGCACTATTTTAGTATTAAATATTCAAACTTATGGTTTCATAAAAAAAAATAAGTAATTAAAAAACGTCCTTTTGTAAACAAAGCAAGACATTAATTATTAGAAATAAATTTTCAAAATGATTAAATTTTAAACTATTTCTCATTGATACTGTCTTCCAGATGAACGAGACGAAGTTGCTTCACCAGAACCATCACCAGAACCACCAACAATTCGTAGGAGGAAAAAAAAAAGGGGTGAGGTTGAAATGCTGAAGGTTGGCTTGCCCCAAGGTCTCCTAAATTACTTAAGTAGGCAGCCACCACCAACTCCCCCATCAGACAGAGGCTCACCACCTCAACGTCCGGTTTACCAAGGGAGACCGAGAGGCCGCCCCAAAAAGAAACCTTCCTCTCAATTACGAGACAGCCGGGGAAGATTTATAAGAAGTTAGTTTTTATTTTGACAATTGAATAAATTTCTAAGCTTCTTATAGGATTTTAACTTATTCATATATTAAAATCATTGCCATGATTTTTTTTAAAATCTTGAAAATGTTTTCAGACCCTAATACAACTCGGCAACCACCGCGCCCTAAGGTCAGGACAAGAAGAACGAGAGTTGAACTTTTAACGGTTGGCCTGCCTCCTTACTTCCGGTCATAAATATTTAAAATATCTGATTTATTTTTTAAAAACACGTTAAATATCATTTATAAAGACAGCCCAAAATTTACTTTTAATAATTTAAAAGCAATAGTAAGAAAAATCAAGCAATAAATTAGTCTTATAAATTTTATAAAATTTATATATTATTCAGGCTCACATTCATATGAAACAACTGCATAATTTAAATTCTCTCTTTATATTATATATTTTTTAATATTATAATTTTTTAATGTTTATGATATACATGCTACAATTCTCCAAAGGGACAAGTAATTTTTATAACGGAAACTAATTTCTATTGAACCTTAAAACTTATTGCATTCATCCATACCTGCAAATATGTTCCATTAACTTTCCTTTAAAACTTCATTATGTATTACTTTCTTAATTTAAAAAATCATTCAATATGTTTCAATGTTTGTTATCCAAATTTGGAACAGATAATTGAAAATGTTTAAATTATCTAATTATATTCACTAAGCAGCAGAACATCATCAGGGATAAGCTGTTCTAATTTTTCGCCTTCCAGTTTTCAATATACAAAATATATTGGTTCATCACTAAATTCTTAAATGTATTGCATAAATTCGTCATATTAATCTTGGCTCATTAAATTAACATAAGACACTAATATAGAATTTACCACAACATTTCCTCAAATGGTTTTTAATGATTCGGTAAAATATAGTTTTAAAAAACTACTTAAATTTTGCTTTGATATATTCCCTTCATTTTTTTAAAATTTTAATCGATGTATGAGCAAGGGTTGGCTGTCAGTGGTTCTAAATGAAAACGAAAATGAAGTTATTGTAATGACACTTGTGGAATACCCGAAAAGATAAAGTAGCTTATGTATAAAAATAATTCTTATTTGCACTAATATACTAAATAAAAATACTTTGACCCAAATATTTATTAAACTAATCGCTGCTAAAAAAATTAGCAATCTGAGCAATCAAAACTATTTAATCTATTACAAAACAATTAATGATCTATGAAACTTGATGTTAAGTGTGATAGCAAGATAACGTTTCTAAATTTATGACAGATAATGTAGTTAAGTATTACAAGGTTATATTAAATCATATTTAATTAAAATTGACAAGTATTACAATTAATATTTCTTAATTTCATTTCTTATTTAAATTTTCACTTAAAAAGCATTGTAAGATAATTTTTTGAAATTAACTATTAACTGGAATTTAAATATATTTTATGACATTCTAAAAATTTTTTAAATAAAATTGAGTTATTAAGTTGTAAGAAATATACTCCTGTTTAATTTTTATGATAAAAAAACTCTTTCAAATAGCAAACTAATAAAATTTATTGAGAAGTCTGAATCTTAATATTTTGGTTAAAATTTAAATTTTATTTACCATTATAAATGTTTCCTATATTTTAATTCATGCTCTTATCAAATTTTAAGTGCTTCATACATGGTCTAAAAATTTTGATTTAATATATTCCATAAAGAATTATTTCATATATTGTCACACTTTTTCACACACACTCATGTTTTATTTTAAATTAACTCTTTAAAATGTAAGGATAATAAAAACTTATTAATTTTATTTTGACAACAATGAATCTCATAGTATTTTATGAATAAATTTGTAATCATTTCATTCAAATGTGAATTTAAAAAAGTTCTAATATTTTTATTTTATAGTTAAATTTAAGTGAAACTTGTAGAAAAAATTAAAAAATGTTAGCATCTTTAAATTATTTCAAATTTGTCTTAAAAGAAAATCAAAGTAATTTTAATTTAGAAAGTCATTCATGTAATGTTTGAATTGTTATTATAGTTGAAATTGTAAAGTATGTCATAATAAGACATTTTCTGCTATTAAAATTCTTGTTAATTTATAGTTTTGCACGATTATAAAAACAATTAGGTCTAAATAACATTCGTATTCACAAATAATCATTGAGCTTTAAAGAAATCAAACTTATGAAAACTACTATGATTGAAGATTTCAATTTTAGCAACTATAATTTAATGGTGATATTTTGGGCAAAAATTGTAGGGAAAGATGTAATATATTTATACGCGTACCGTGAATTTTCTTAAAGCATAATATACCAAACATTCTCCAAAAGGGAAATTCTAGATTAAAATGACATTTCTTGTCGAGATACAGCTCTCTAAATACCTATGACAGAAAATGTTATCAAGAATTTTTCTTATTTATATCTGTGAATGAAATTAAAGCGATCTTTTAATAATTTTTTTCCAATTTTAAATATGATCCACTAACATAAACACAGGAATGCAGTGGTGTTGTGCTAATTTTTTTTTTTTTTTTTTTTTTTTACCGGAACGCGTATATATAATTATATAGACAGGGCCGATCCTGGGTAGGCGGCCGCTCTTGGCGGTCTCTTTTTAATCGACACTTTGACTTGGGTAGCATAGGTAGTGTGCATAGAATATTTTGCTAACAGTAGTACTTATTAATCTTATTATTACATTGTATTGGCTCGGGTTCGGTTCAAACTCTTGTTTATAATAATACATATAAAAAGTCGTCAAAAATTAGAAAAAAAAAAAATCAGCAATTATTTTTAAATTTTTTTTAATACGTCAGCCCATTCTCGTTATCAGAAATCATCTTTAGTTCCGGAACGCGTTCCTGTCCAAAAAGGAAGTACCGGAACGACGTTCCAGAGCGTTCTGGCTCGACAACACCACTGCAGGGATGAGAGCCGAACTTACAACAAATGGTTAGAGCTCTGGGCGGGCATTCAGTATGTCGCAAAAAACAAATTTTACAATGATGTTAGTGGTGGTTCAGAATCCACTTA
>JAPDSC010043580.1:0-17242 GCA_026290005.1 Latrodectus geometricus
TATATATGTATGTATATATATTTATATATATGTGTGTATATATATGTAAATGTAAGATGTAAATGTAACTTTAATGGAAAAAAATTAAAGATAAGAGTAAGAAGAAATTATACAATCAATATCAACAAGATAAGATAAGATCAAGAAAAAACTATACAATACAAATAGGAAAAAAGGCACAGGGACCATGTCATCATCAAGAGAGAAATGGTCATGGTCAGAAAAGAGTTCTATTTCCATAGTTGATCATCACCATCCTATAGAAAATGTGGTCACAAAGTATTTTCCTGTTTTTTCTTGATATAGTTTTACCATAGTTTTTTCTTGATATCATCTTATTTGTATCAAATTGTATAGTTTCTTTTCTTGTTCTTGTCTTTGAATTTTATTGCTCTTAACGTTACATCTTTTATTATCTATATTGGCGTTTCTCTCATTAGCTCTGATTTTGTGTTAGAATATATATTAGTTAATATAATAGTTAATATATAGAGAATACTAATAATATACATTAGTTAGTTTTGTATTCCATTGATTCTATGGACTTTTATGTGCTTTATATATATTGTTTTATATTATATATATATACATTAAAAAAGCCTATAAAAATATTTTAACCATTTTAAAAGTTTGTGCGCAATAAATCGTAAAAAAAAAAGTTTTGTTTAAATTTAATGAGTTATAAAATTTAGCATAAGTAATATAAAACGTTACAATCTTACTTAACATTGCTTAGGTATGGTTTTTACAATGTAGTACTATTTCTTGAAAAGGAGATAACATTAATAAAAATTGAATAACATTTAAATGATACTTGTAAATTTTTTTACTTAAAAAAGCTTTTTATTTTATAACGCTTGTTTTCAATTAAATGTATCTTATAAAGATAAATATTTATTCAAATACAACAATAAATTGAGCAAAAATAACTTTTATGCGCAAATTTGTCTTTAAAAACGCTTTCATTATTTCGTAAAAGTCTTCGATCTATTAAAACATATTTTTTTAATTATCTTATGTTTAGTTAAACTTTGTTTTCACTTCCCAAAAATATCAATATTGATAGTTATACTATATCATTATATAGAATAAAATATGTAATTTAGTATAACAATCAATATTAATTGTAATTCTCAATCAATACATTGATTTACTACAGTAAATTTTGCATTTCATTTTAATTGTCAAAAAATTACATTATATTCCTTTTGTTTCAATGTATATTAATTATAAACAATTAGAAATTTGCATTTGTGATTCGAAACTTTTTATTTTACTTTTAGAGTATAGCTAAAATTTATAATATTTTTTATTTCATTTTAGTTTGTGGATTGAATTTTATTTCTTTGTAAAGTTTCACACCTATAATTCTTTCCTTTACGTAATGTTTTTCAGTCTTTTTAGCAAGATAATACTTTTCACAATAATCACATATGTTTTAAAATAATAATGCGTTTTTTATAACCTTATACTAATAAATATATTAGGTTGGGGAAAAAGTAATCCATTATTTTTTAGGTAGACGTCTGTAGTGATCGATATCTCGTGAGGTATCTATCAAACAATTTCAGATTTATGCTCGTTGGAAAGATGACATTTGACACTAAAATATCCCCTTGCGGTTTTTTGTTTGATTCATTCAGTTACGAGTACAAGGTTTTAAAAATGGAAGACAACAAACAGAAAATTCGATACATTTTCGTTTTTCTCTTGTAACGGCGAAAAAGATAGCCGGGTGCTAAAATTGTGAAAGGTGTTTATCGTCCTATATAAGACTGTAACAACCAATTACGTACAATTTTTGTTTTGTCGATTCCGTTCGGGTATTTTTGATATTAGAGATGCGCCTCGCATGTGGATACAGCATCGTCGAAAATGTCTATAAAATATCAAAAATGATCGAAGCTAACCACATGTTAGCAGTCGTAACGCGCAAGACCTAAAAATCTACATGAAAGCTGTTTTAAACCTTTTTACAAACTGAATCCAAAAGAAGTTACATAAAGTTGACGCAAAAATAATGAATTATTTTTTCCCCAACCTAATATATTCATGATACACATAGTAAAAGGTAACAACTTAAAAATGTATTAAATGCATTTTTAATTTATTACATTATTGACGTACTAAAAATACATCAAATTTTTTGAGTACACTGGTTTTATCTTTTCTTAACAAAATTTAAGAAAAATATTAAGTAAAATTTCTGTTGTAATGTATTTCAATTGATTTCAAACTAAAGTCACAAGTGATAGCAGTAAGTTTACCAAATTTATTATTTTTGTAAATCTTCTTATAACATTTAACTATAATAAAAACAGATGCCAGTATTTCACAGCTATATATAATAGCAATATTTTAATAATATGTCAGAAAGCAATACTTACGTTTCATGAGTCAAACATATTTTGTCATATTCATTCGAAGGATATCCTGACAATTTATAATTAGAATTCGAATTAATTTAGTCTCCATTTAATTTTTCAGAAAAATGATGTATGATAATTTGAAATAGACTGAAAAATATGTTTCTTTTAAATTATTTCTAAAAATGAATGAAATCACATTTAAACTACGTCACGCATCACCTATTCATTTCATTAATTGTCTTATGCAATTTTTAATACATGTTCTTGTTTACTTTGATGCAACAAAATTTACGGGAAAAGTCTTGAATTTTTATCTCACAGCGATGCCCAACATACTGACAAATCCAAAGAGTAATCCATGTATAAGATTGAAAAAATTTGGTATTTTTTGTTAATGTAAAAAACAGATCATCTTTATGATAATTTAAATGAAAAAGATTTGTTGTTGTTGTTTCTGACACTTGGCAACGCTAAGCCCGCCCGTCAGAGACTAGGCGAATGAAATCAGAGAGAGAGAGAGTGTTTTCCGTTTTTATGAATAGAGCACAACGAAGGTGGAAGTACGACTTTTGGCTCAAAGATGGCAGCACCCTCTGAATCTTCCAATTTAGAGATTGAAACCAGTGAACATCTGAAGCCTGGCTCCAACCCAGAGGTATTAATTTGGAATGAGAACATGGAGGACACTGCGACCCAACGTATTTTACGTGCCCCAGTCGCCAATAGTGAACACGACGGATCTTCGGCTAAATCAGAAATTGAACTCACAACCTTTTGGTAACGAGAACGACACCCTAACCAACCAGGCCAGCGCCCCCCCCCTATTAAAAAAAAAGAAAAATATTCACAGAATATGATTTTAATTCTTATCTCAAGTACATTTTTAACCAAACTCAATCATTCTCAAATGATAAGAATGCAACTAAGTTGAAAAGTTGATTTAGTAAATGTATCATTTTTTTTTCATTTGTAAAATCTTGTATTTAGAATTTTCCAGTTTCCAAAACAATTTTTCGCTTTTCGATTCAAATAAAAATAAAGCTGCAGGTATTTTAAAATACGTTGTGTCTTTTGAAGAACGAAACAAAAGCTTGCATTTTAAAACAGACGAGAGTGGTAAAAAAAATTGTATTTTACATTTTTACTATTTTTTTAATTTATATGTTCTTATAAATTGTGCTATTTGATAACCATAATTATGATAACTAACACATACGAATGGAAGTCGAACATGACTTAAATAGTGATTTTCAATAAAAATGTTTTTACAAAATCTCCAAACAGTTAACAAGAAATTTTAAGTAATAATGAAGATACCTCTATAAAACTTAGTTAACATGATTTAGATCATATTATCAACCGTAAAATTTTGTATAGATTAAAAAATATTTAACTTAGTCATTTTTAAACGAAATGCTCAAAAAAATTTCGTAAAATATACCAATTGTTGTATACTTTTAATCATTTCTTTATTACTCACCATTGTTTTTAGATTATTTTATCTCTTCTAAGAACACTGTCTCTTAAATTTAATGTCCAAATTAAATTAAGTTTGATGCACTATAATTTTCTCTAGAGTGTTAACAGTTTTGTCAAAATTTAATTAAAATTTGCCAGAATATAACCAATTTCACGAAAAGTATACTCTATGTAATTAAAACTTTCTGTATTTTTTTTGTTTTTGCCTCATATTTTGAATCAAGATAAAAGAAAAAAATTAACTTTTAAAAAAGTTGGCTCGAAAGTAAGCGTATTTCTCTTAATTATTAAAAATAAGAGTTATATTTAAAATAATAATTATATTATAATTACTTGTGAGAGAAGTTGTTCATAATGAATAATTAATCATAGTGTCATAAACAACCTTGACATTAAGTGGAGATTGCTTTTGATGTTTATGAATGCAAAAGCTGAGTATTTTTATTATAAAAATCATTTTTCAAATCCTGTATTCCTGAAGATAACTTCTGAAATATTTGATGATAATTTAACACTTTAAATATTCCAGTATATGATCAAACTTTTAAGAAACTAATCATGGTTGTTATTATCTACTTACATTTAAAATGTAGTTACATGCAATACGCATGCGGGGATATATACAAATAAAATAAACCAAAGAAGCCAGTGTAATTTTCTTTTGTAACCACTGAATTATTTTTTGGCACTATTTTATTCTTTACTTTTTACGAATGTAGCAGCAATATTAATTATTACATTTTATAGTCTATAATTTGGAGACTGTATTGTATATTCTTAATATCATCGTCACCAAGCTTGAAAATAAATTCTTTTTATTCTTAAAATGTAAGATTTAGCAAACAATACAACGTTTAAACACATGTAAAATTTATCTATTACTTTTTAAATACTTTGAACCACAACATTTTCCAATTATTAGAATAATGTTATTTATTTGTAGTTACACATTTATAAAAAGACAAAGTAATGTAAGTTGAATTCTGTTGATAACTATAAATCAAAAAATGGAATGAAAACGAGTTAATACAAATTTAAATCAACTAAGATAATAAAATAATTTGAATTCCAATTTAAGAGTATTCAGTAATGTTAGATAAAATAAGGTCCATATTTATATATTTCGAGTTTTAAAAGATAAAGTGACTTATATGAATGTTTATTAATGATATTTTCAGTTTTATAATCAAAATCCATGAACACCTTTAGGAATTTTATTAAGTAGGAATAATTTGAGTAATATTATAATTATCCAAAATATTTGAAACTCATATTTTAATAAACACTAATAGAAATTAACTTTTCAAGGATATTACATGAACTATTAAAACCTATTATATAAATAGGTTTTAATTGTTCTTATTACTACTTATAAATTATAAATACAACTCAAACCAATTATAAATTTTATAAATAATTTGGTGAAAAAAAATTAAAAACGTTTTACCTAACTATTTATAAAATTATGATTTTATATAGATCATGTTTTAATCAGCTGTGATTAATGTTAATTTACTTTCAATTTTCTAGAAAATCAAGAGTTATTATTTTTAATTAATCTCTATTTCTTTCATTCTATAATATATTATATTAAACCACATTTAATATTGAATATAGAAAGTTTCGGTATTTCAATAGAATGGATTAAATAATTATTTTATATTGAATGAAAAAGTATTCTATAGACGAAGGATTGAATGGCGAATCATATTTAACATTTAATTTTCACTTTATTTGTAAAAGCAATATTTAATCAAAATCTCCTTGCAAATATAACACAATATTAATTCTTAATCTTGTTTGTTTTCGCTTACTTATGTCTAATGTTCAAATTGGCGTTTTAAGAAAGACTACATATTGAAAATTACGCTTGGCGATAAAAAAAAAAGAGCCATCTTTACTCGGGTAACAATCGGGAGCGCATTATCTGTTATGCCCCATTCTTTTCTAACTTGTGAAAGATTGAAAACAAAGGCATTTTAAAGACACAGTTGGATGCAAAATGAGAGAGTTCTGTTGAATGAAAAGGGGAAAAAAATGTGAATAATCGTCAAGTGATCTCTTTTGTTTACTTCTATTCTGCTGGTCCTACTAATTAAAACTCCATTCACCTTAACACTCACTTACATACCACCCTTTTCCTTGGCGACGACTTAAATGGCAGTATGAGCAGCGGATCGAGAATTTAATTTTCTACCAGTAGCTCTTGAATTAATTATTGATTGTGCCAGAGTGGGATGGACTTTAGTATTCAGACTATGGTTGTCACCAATTTATCTTTAGTTTTTTTCTTTTTCTTTTAGGCTGCTCCCTCTCCGCATTCTAACATCGATAGTTGAAATTAGATTTACCAGAGGACTTTATCACTCCAGTTAAGTTGAAAAGTTGAGAAGCGCTAGCGATAAAAACCTAATTTAATTTTTGCTGAGTCAGTCACCTAATCTTTAATTGGGAAAGGTCAAGTTAAATAATTCAAGTGAACAATTAGCATTTATCTGATATGGGAGTGTTCAAGGTTTTTATGGTTGCAATTATTCAATTTAGAAGTTTACTTCTATACAAGGATTATTGATACTTTTTTTTTCTTTGTATTTTTTTTTCACTGTGTAAAAATAATTTTAAAAATCGATATATTTTAACTTGGGTAAGATATTTTAATTTTAGAGTAAAATTTATATTGTATCTAGATATAAAAATTAATTTCTGTATTTATATCTCATTTCAAATTTATTAAGTAAAATCAAGTTATAACATTAATTCAGAACAATATTAATTAAGAACAATATATATGGTTTTACATCTTAAGTAAAATTAGTTATAACATTAGTTTTACTTCAATATATGAAACCTTATATACATTTTTCTATATAACGAGCACCTTAACTTTCCCCCTAATAAGAGTATATTATGTTCAATGTACATTTATCTAAAAGAAGCATGACAAAATTAGTAAAATCACATATTATCATATCCAAAGTATTTTCTTAAACACATTCAAATTTTAATTATATAATAATCTTTCAATGATCTAAGATAATGGAACAAAATTTGCAGGAATCATTTTTGGACACCATCCAAACTTACATCATTTTTTAATATTTTTATATTTCTAAAATTAATTTCATTTTGTTTGTAATATAAGCAACATGAGTAACTGTTACAAGATCAGATTTTAAAATTTTTACTTAAATACTTAAAAGTTACGATATGCATAATAATAATTTGCAATTATTAATTCCTTTTTCTTTAAATTTAGAAGTTATCCATTTATATTGGGGGAACCACCATCATAATTTTGTAACGATTTGACTTTACTGTCACATAAAAATATAATATATGTAATTTAACGTGAGAATGCATCGTGTATAAATGACAATTCGCTCGAATGCCAATAAAATTATTCTTACCTTGATTACGTCATAAAATTTTATAGTAGCGTATTGAAATTGAGAAAGGAAACTGTGCAGCTTTTGTAGGGCCAATATAACACTTTCAAGAACAACAACGGAAGAAAATTTTGTGCTTTAAAGAAGCAATGCTAACGTAAAAAAATACATTAAAAGGTGTCGCAATCGAGATTCACTCGCGAAATCTGTCATAAAATTAGTTCCTAGGAGTTGAACTTTTAGAAAAGAACAATAATAATGGATTTAAGTATACCGAAGATACTATAAAAAAATTGAGTTCGCACGTTTGAACTAAATTTACAATCTTTTAGGAATGAACGAGTTTTAGGCAAATTATTTAAGTCTATTTAGTAGGAAGAATAGATTTGTGATTAAGAAAATAAAAAAAAAGGACAAACAATCGCTGGATTATTTCTTAACTGCATCTGCTGCCATTCTTTGTTCTACTAATTAAAGAGACTTATTTTTCTTATTTCAACATATTCTGTCTTTTTCTATTTTTTCATTCAGTCTTTAGTCTTTAGTTCTTTTTGTCTTTAGGAAAAGATTAACTGTGTGATTTGTTTCTGGAAAGAAATTAACCTGTGGAAACAAATATAGTTGGCTATGGAAACAAATATAGTTTTTATGTGAGATTAAATTCTTTTTATGTAGATTTATCAAACACATATACAGTTCTGTTTGATGAAGTGTAAGTTCAGTACAGGAAATAGCTTTTGGAGTGAAGAAAATCAACTATATTTATTTTTAAAAAATTTAAGGTTTGACATGGAATTTAATTTCTGTGACTTTTCATCCCCAACAGAAACTAATGGAATTAATGGAATCTAATGGAATATAGAAAAGTTTTTAATTCTAAAATTTTATTAATGCCTTAAAATAATATTTAATATAGTAACAGAGATTAATTCAGTTGTTTTAAAAAAATATTAATACAAATTTATAGGTTTTCAACAAATTCTTCAATTTTTAAATATTCTGGAATTTCCTTAGACAAATTCAAATTTTATTTTCAATTTTCTTAATGAAATTAATACTGTTTTCTTGCTTTTAAGAAAGCGTATTAATTTTCTTACAAATTGAATTATTTTCCCTTTTCTTTCTTTTAATAGAAATGAAAGAAAATATTATTTTTCATTTCTCTGTATTATAAATGTTAATGATAGTATTAACGGTTTTTATACGCAGAGAAATTATTTATACATTTTAATTTAAAATGATAAAAAAATAACTCAATAATATTATTAGAATTTACAGATATTATTATTTCTTAAGATCATCAAATACCATCACATAATTAATTCATTCCATATGAAAGAGGATATCAAGAAAAAGGTAATTTAGGAAGATGATATGGAATTAAATTGAACTAAATGCATTAATTATGTATATAATTAGGTTGCAGAAAAAGAAACCCATTTTTTCACGTGAAATTCTTCAAGGTTTTATTTGTATTTTCTTGTTTCTTCACCTTCTAAACTGCTAAGATGCTGGTCAACTTCGGACATTTTTGTGATTTTATCGGTATTTTCAACAATAGGTCCACCTGTCTGAATTGCATCTTTAACATTAAATATACCTGAAGTGAGTCGATAAAATTAAAATTACACATAATTGGCGATAAAATCAAAATTACGCATAATTGGCTATTAAAGTATCGGGACAATTAGCACTAATCCCAATTTTCAACCACCTTCGCCTTTATCAAAGGGGACTACAATAAAAATTATGTTAGTAATAATGTTGTAAGATATAATGTGTACCTATAATATTAATTGATGAAGATACTTAAATGAGAAAACAGATTATTGCTTTTATATAAAAAATACTTTGTTTCAAATCAAATATTGAAATATTGGTACCTGACAATCGACAAATCGTTATTCCATTAATTTAGTATGAATAAATAAACCTTTATATTTTAAATATTTTAGAGAAGTTTTGAAATATTTAATATCACCGATTTTGTAAAGCAATATGTTTGATATTACAATAAAAATATAAATGTTCCTTTCCTATTGCTCAATTTTTAAAATAGTATTGAAGTCTAATGCTAATATTTATTTATTTATTTATTAAATAGCAAAGAACTAAAATAATTTATTTTCCCTTAGTTAATTCTTAAACATCTATTTTTTAATTCTTAACATGTATTCTTAGACATAGTTCTATTTTTTTTAAAAATAGAATTTTTATAAAAAGTTATGTTTAATTTGCGAATCATTCTTGAATATTTGCTTTTATAAGTCACCCTTGATGACGCATGCGCAAAGCAAGTGTTTCATTAAATAAAATAAAAAATATTTAACAAGAGAATTATAAATAAATGAATAAATTTTATACTTTAATGTAACTGCTGAGTTTCAAACAAACACCAGATTATTTAAAAGTCAATATTTTAAAATAACAAAAAAGTTACAAAAGAATATAATATAGCCAATGATACCAATTTTATAAGGATATTTTATAAGAAAATTAAAGAAAATAAAGTAGTCTGGTTTATAGCCAATTTCATCCAAATTTTTTGTAATGCAGAATCACAAATGATTAATTCATATAATTATGTGATTAACTTGAAAACATTTTTATTTGAATAAAACATTTAAATATTAATTTATGGGATAAATGTAAAATTTCGTTCCAATTAAAACTATTTCATTAAATCTTTTTTCAAGGATTTGTAAATTCAAACATTTATTTTCTGGAAACATAGTTTAATTGTTTTGACAATCTAATTTTTTGAAGAAGAAAAAATTTATAGCGTAAAATT
This sequence comes from Latrodectus geometricus, assembly GCA_026290005.1. Classification (NCBI taxonomy): domain Eukaryota; kingdom Metazoa; phylum Arthropoda; class Arachnida; order Araneae; family Theridiidae; genus Latrodectus; species Latrodectus geometricus. Next base: position 10,026 of record JAPDSC010043580.1, read on the forward strand.
AATCAGTATATTACGATATCTTGACAGAATAATAAATTTATTAATTAAAATTCCTATCTATATTATAAAAATAACATCTAATAGTTTTCTTGAATAATTTAAACTATTAATATTGTTTCCTGAAACCTATCTCTATAAATATTTACTATAATACAATGAGTCATAATTATAAAAGAGAATAAATGCAATTGTTTTTCGTTTTGAAAATTTAATCTCAAAAGAATTTCAAAGTTATTAAAAACTGAAATTGGTTTTGTGAATGAAATGATGAGAAATCATCATTTTTTTTTCACTATAACCGTAATTCGTCTTTATTCTCTTTGATTTCAGAACTTTGACAAAAGATTAATGTATTGCGAACAGTATAAATTGAGCAAGCGAACAGTTGCATTCAAATAAGCAACGCAATTTAAAAAGAATTTGAATGAAAAAAATTTACTTTTTTGGCATCAAGCCTAAGATTCTTAGAATTCATATTTGAATAAAAGGACTCTAAAATAACGTCTGAATACCTTTAAATGACATTTTTGGAGCTTTAGATTTGACAATTGTAATATATAAAAGGGAATTTTTGAGGTATTTACATTATTCTTCTGTGAATGTAAATACCTCAAAAAATTCCCTCATGTTAATAGGAACCAGAATAGAAATAAAAAAGCTTTCTAGCTCATAAGAAAAGAACTCTGAAATATGTTTAAATGACGAATAAAATATTCTTCAATGAATCTCTTATATATCATAGTATTCCCCAAAAAATAAATTTAAGCTTTTCAAGATGCATACGTTTTTAAATTCTAAATAATATGTAATTATTCTAAAACACTTACTACATCACGAATTGCTATGCAATAATAATAATGTTTGGTATTTTTTTAATGGTGATGAATTAAAAATAATGGTTGAATCCTATTTGAATATACTTCATCGCCAAGAGCGATAAACCCAAGAAGAGGGAATATAATCTACCGCCAACAATCTATCGATCTATCAGGCAAATATTAACATTTCACCTAAGTGTTTAATAATATTTAAAACGAGACGGTATGGATTTAAAAAATAAATTTTTTTTTAAATTAAAAAATAAATTTAAAAATAATTTTTTTTTTAATGTTTCAATTAAATAAATTATTTTTCGAACTGGGCACTGCATAAATTTTTTCTTTTGTATTGCGCATGTTGTATGTTTCTTACATTAGTGCGTTTCTCACCATTTTATTTGTATTTGCCAACTGATCTCATGATACTATGTTAGATTCAAATGATGATATACAATGTATATCATGATTTGAATCTAGTATAGAACTCACTACTCCCTGATAATCATCAACAGTAAATTCCGATTATTTCTGCAACAATTTATTTGAAAAGCAATTATATTATGATCGTATTTGTTTGGTTGATTATATGAAAGTTATAAATTCTTTAACCACTTAGTTGAAACTTTGATTAAATTATAAATGCCTGGTGATTCGTACTTGAAAACCGAATGATATTTAAGTTTATTTATTTAAAGATTTTAACAGATCGAATAATGTTTAAACAAATACAATGCAGTTATATTTGTTTGTTTGCCGCCCAACCTGTCTAGTGGTTAGAGTACTTGACAACGGATGGGTATGACCTGGGTTCGAATCCCGGCTCGGGCATGGATGTACTTCTGTTTCTGGGGGCTCTGTGTTTCTTGTCCTTTCCTCAGATGATGGATGAATGTGGCCATCCCTATAAACGCGTTTTCGGTGGTGTGATGTGCGCGATGCTGATCGTACCTCCATGACTTGGTTCACAGGTGCCCACCGCGTAACGATAAAATGATTAGCAGTTCCCAGGCTTGTTGCGGCAAATGGGTTAATTACTCAAGAATGCCCGCCATTAGAAACAAAAAAAATATATAGTAGCAAAAGGATAAATATTTGAAATTTAAAAGTCTAAAATAAATACAATAATTATCATGATTTGAAACTAATACGGAGCTCACTACAACCTGATGATGATCAAGAGTATATTCTGATTATTTCTGAGCGCAATATAGTAACAAAAGGATAAATAAATTTTTCCAATTTTACAAACTTAAATAAATACAATATATATAATGATTTAAATCTAATATAGAACTCACTACTCTCTGATAATCATCAAGGGTAAATTCTGGTTGATTCTGCAACAATATAGTAGCAAAAGGATAAAAAAATATTTGCAATTTAAAAACTTAAAACAAATACAATATATATATCATGAATTGAATCTAATATGGAATCTATATCAAGGGTAAATTCTGATTATTTCTGCGGCAATATAGTAAAAAAAAAGGATAAATTTTTCAAATTTTAAAAACTTAAATATATACAATGTACATCATGATTTTAATCTAGTATAGAACTCACTACTCCCTGATAATCATCAAGAGTAAATTCTGATTATTTCTGCGGCAATATAGTAACAAAATTATAATTTAATATTTGCAACATAAAAAACTCAAAAAAATGCAACATTTATCCCGAATCAATACAATATTCAACTCTACAGTTTTTTTATAATCTTGTTTAGCAAACATTTATCAATATATGAAAAGAATTATAATTTTAACTTTGATTTACTTCAGATATTACCTTAGTAAATGATTAATTTACAACCTTGAATGTTAAATAAATTTTTTTAAATAAAATCTCAATTTTAAATAAATATTTGCAACATAAAAAACTGAAACAAATACAACATATATCCAGAATCAATACAATATTCAACTCTACAGTTTTTTGTATAATTTTGTTTAGCAAACATTTATCAAAATATGAAAAGAATTATAATTTTAACTTTGATTTTCTTCAGGGTAAAAGATTAATTTACAATCTCAAATGTGAAGAAAAAATGTAAAACTTAATTTTACTACAGGAATGAGAATCGCTGCAAGTTGTTTCCAAAATTAAAATTATTACATAATTTGAATATGGATTGGGAAGACACAACCCCCCTCCTAATGAAATTATGAAAAGATCTTCTTGCATCGTATATTTAATTTATCGAGATATTTTATTTCTTTATTCAAACAATTTCCAAAACGTGGAATGGCAACCACCCAAAGATTACACTCAATACTTCAAAAACAATATCTCGGCTTTTTGAAAAATGAAAACTCGAATATACTGCACATGAACATTTGCTGAAATCCCCCTTTACATATTCTTGAGAACTATTGCATATTTTACCGACAGAAAAGAAATCTCTTAAAGTACAATCGCAAAGAAAGACATGGATTTATGTAAATATGTAAAATGGTATCAATACTACATGAAAAAATTCAAATTTTGGAAAAATATTTATCTTATTTTGTTAAAACAATCATTAAACTGATTTTAAAAAAAATATTTTACTTTTATTTTTTTTAATCGATATTATGAAATCTTCCTCAACTTTTTTTTTATAAAATAAAAAGTAATATTTTACGTTTCCTCAAAATATGATATGTATATTTTCCATGTGTGACACATACATCAATAACAATTTTTCAATTATTTATTTTAGTAGAAAACTATATTTTAAATTATAGAAATATTTTATAAGAAACATTATTGACTTTTTTTTTAAAATACGACAAAATATTTTGTTATCACTTACATAAAAAGGAAATATTAATAAGGATCAAAACTTTAAAGACAACAATAGATTTAAAAAAAATTGATATTCTGGATTTATTTATGGTATACAAGATACCGAAAGACAAATGATTTTTTTTAAACTTTAACGAGAGCAATATTACATAATTGTTTCCTTATTCAAATGAAAATTAAAAGGTATCTTTATTTATATATACTAAATGTAACCTAAATCAGTTGTTATATTTTTTTCTATTCTTAAGATTTAGCTGAAGCTGAAAAGTTTTCAGTTTCATTCCATTTCTGTAATAGAATTCCGTAGTCATAAAAAAGAAAAATCTAACTTTTTTATACTCTTTTTTTATTTATTTTTTTTTAACTTTCTAATTTACGTACTTTTACCTAATACTTTGTTTTCCTTAATGATTTAAGAACTGGACATTTGATATGAACAGGTATTTTTTTTCTTACTTAATTTTAATGACTTCATTATTTTGCTTACAATTTCAAGAAATCAGTTTAAATTTTAACTTGAAATATTTATTTGTTGAAAAAATTAAACTCTTTTTGGTTGTTTCAATGTATATACTTGTATACATTTACTCAATAAAATTACATTAAAAAGATCGTAAAAAATTTCTAATTATAATAAAAAGTGTTGTGTCTCAAATATTAATTAAATGCATTTTTGGTTTAAAAATATGTTCCAAACTAAAACGTTTGAACTCAATTAATTTTTTTTAAAAAATTGAACTGAATATGATAATGTATATTTTTATTTTGGATTTTAAAAATATTTTTTTTGTCATTAGCAATACTTAATTAATGAGAAATATTTTAACAATAAATGTTAGGATTAGCCTTTGAACAATATAAGAAAATCTAAAGTTATTTGGCGTTTAATAAGGAAAATATCTCATAAGTTTAAAAACTAAAAATGCATTTAGTTTTTAAACCTATTCATATCATATTCATATTTAAACCTAGATGAGAGGTAAATTAAATTTTAAAAATAATTTTTCAAGCTCTAACCGATATAAAATTTCCAATATAAATAAGAACTACATCTTTAATTTATCAAAAAAATTTAAAAGCAGAATAAAATACCGATAACATAATCTCATTTATAAGCTCTATATTATATATAAAACATTATAAATAATTTATCAAATATCTATTGAGTTAACTATAAATATTCATGTAACATAATACATTATATCGCCGTTTATCCATAAGTAAAAATATATATTATTATGAGGGTTGTTAATAGCATACAACAATAATGCAGTTTAAAAACAATATAATAATTGAATTTTGAGAAATTCACGGAATTAGTTTTATTTGTTTCATTAGGAGCTGATTATTTCTGTCTAAAAAAGTCAATAATGAACCTTGATAATAAAAGCATATGAAAATTATAAGATATAAAGTGATGTAAATTTGCTACAATTAGGTACAAAAAATTTAAAGAAAAATTATTGTCTTTTATATGTTCATATAATGAAATAATATAATGAATACATAAAACTGATTTCCCCTGTCTTAAAACATAAAACATTATAATTCAGTTAACGAATTCTATTAAATTTTTCCATTATTAATTCAGTTTAAATTAAGAGATAATCATCTTACTTTTTTCTAATTAAATAAAAAAGTATATGAATATTTTAAAACTTTTATTTAATCCACATTATAATTTTTAATCTTTTATTATAATCCTAGTTTAATAAATCAATAAATGATTTGAGAATTATAGTTTCATTTTTAAATATTCCTCATGGAGAACTTTTATAATTGACCCACGCTTTCTGTATTATTTGTAACAAAGTTAGAAGAAATAATTGTAATATATTTTAAATTTTCACATGTTCAACTAGTTGCAAGAAAACGCAAAGTTACATTTAACCCTTCATGTGGTCTTAAAGAAATCCTGTATATATTTCTTTTTATAATTAAATGTGTTATCTTATCCACAACAAACTTTGTACTACTCTTCATTCATCTTAATATAATGTAAGAAATTCTTATCTTCTAAGTGTATTTCTTTTATCACATTAAGATACGAAAGAGATTTTAGCTGTATCAAACAATTTTTGCATAATCAAATCCAGATCAATAGCAATTAATATTTTTGTGCTTAATTTACTCCTGTTATAAAGCTATGGAAGTAATTTATTTAAAAAGACATTTTTGATATATAAGAAGGGTGTAAAATATAATATAAAATATCGATAGTAGATATTACAAGCAGACAAATGAGTGGAGCAATATATACTAAAATTGCTTATAAATACGTAAAGTCTCAAACTGACTGAATTCATTCTTTTAACTTCTGAAATTATTGGTGATTTTTAAGACAAAAGCAATAATTGTTAAAAAAAATGGCACCATTAAAAATAACTTCCAGATGTGCTTAACCTGCTCTGGTGAGCAGAATTTGAAAGGACAAGATGTACCGTGTGTGTGTTTAATTACTTTTAACCCCTTTAATAAATCCAAATGCAGAATTCTATCGTATATGGCGGGTTTTATAACAATTGATATTCCTACTCTCAACTGACTGGTGTCTCAACCATGTCCTAAACTAATTTGTTTACTTATTCTCACTTCTCTCAATGGAAACATGAAAAAAAGCAAAAACATTTTTTTGTTTATTTTGTATTAGACTTTAATAAGTTTTAACTGAATAGTTTCTTAATTTAAGCAGAATCATTTATTGAATTTCCAGGACTTGTGACCAATGTCACTCCCTCCAGAAATCGATGGATGAGAAATTGATTTAAAAATAAGATTCAATAAAATGTAATTTTATATCAACTCTTTGCTCATTTCCATTAGTGTTCTGGAATAGTAACTAGAAAATTTTTTTTATTCATAACCAAATTTATTGAATCAAATTTTGATTATTTTCAATAAAATAAAAAATAATAAAAGTATCATTACTGTTTTACAACTAGAATATGAAAAACATTAATAAAATCTTTTTTTAAAAAAATCGGATATAAATTGATCAAATTAGAAAGTTAGGCTAAAATAAAATCTATAAATGAACTAAACCACACAAATTTATTGCAGCTAGTGCCACGGATTTCTTTGCTGAGAGTTAAAGAGAATGAGAAATAAACCGAAGAAATAAAGAAGCTTACAATGTTTTCCGTAATTTATTTCTGGGTCTTCGTTATTTGTTAAGATTAATGTAAATAAACTTTGACAAGAGTCTCTTTGAATTAAACATTTTTCAAGACACATTTTTTTAAGGAAAAGTTTTAAAGAGATTACAATTTGTTCGTCTTTAGATCATTTCTTGAAAAAATATTTGTATCATAAATTTTTAAAACAGTTAATCTGAAAAGTTTGTTTCATTTATTCAATTCTTGAAATAATTTGATAAGTGTTGCCTGAAAATACAGAAAATTTTGTTGCATCTTTACATTACATAATAATACAGATCGATTTGAAGATGTGAAAGATAAAGTTCATTTGGAACAGGAAATTACAAATGTTGCTCTCAACATTTATTAAACGTAAAGTTTGTTCTGCGTATAACATCAACCAGAACATTTTGATTTCTTAACCCTTCTTTGCATGATTTTTTCTTTATTGGTGAAATAAATCAAGTTGATATAA
>JAPDSC010043584.1:0-29332 GCA_026290005.1 Latrodectus geometricus
CCCCCAGTTCAGTTAGCCCCATGATATCCTTTTGGAAATTCTTCCAATTGGTCCTCATGGGGTCCCTGAAGCGGCGGTCAATATTTATACTAGAGTTTATTTCGAAGTGGATGTTTTGATGGTCTGAACCTGATGGTCTCCCATCAACTTTCCATTTCGTGATATTTTTACTAATAGCCGGTGTTGCTAAAGTAATGTCGATTACTTCAGATCGATTAGAAGTTATGAAAGTCGGATCGTTGCCTTTGTTTAAAATATTCAAACCATAGTTAAGAATAAATTCCAAAAGACACTCACCTTTTTTGTTCGTGTCTGTGCTGCCCCAGACGATATGATGAGAGTTGCAGTCTAGCCCAAGGACTGCCTGCAATTTGTGTTCTGCACAAAACTGCAAGAGTTTGTGCAGTGTTGGATCAGGTGGAGCCTTCTCTTCATATGGTAAGTAGACAGAGCCAAAAACAATTTCTTTATCTTTTCCCTCTATGTTGAGTCTGACTTTCACTGCTGTTAGATCCCTATGAATAAACTCGGTTAGAGGTAAAACCTCAATATCTTTATCTATAAGGATGCAGGCTCTAGCTTCACTGTTAAAATCATAAATGAACTTACCTTTTGTTCCTTTAAGGCCACTGACTCTACCCCTGACAAACCAGGGTTCTTGAATCAGGGCCAGGTGAAAATCCTCACCAAGAAAATTCATAGCGAGGTTTGTGGTGCCACTTCTACTGTGATGGATGTTGGCTTGAAGAATCTTCACCCCCATCAATTTTTGAAGGTTTGTCAAGGACTTTGGCTTGAACTTGGTGAAGTCCAATATAAAATTTATATCCCCTTCTCCCAAGTGTAGCCGCATCCATTTCAGGCACGCTAAGGACGATGGTCTGTCCTGATGGTTCATTCTTCCGATGGAATATATTCCAGTCGGTAGAGGTAAGCCCACCGTTTTATGCCTCGATTTTCCTCAAGAGCTCTTTGGGCTATAGTTTGCTGCAGACTTTTGGCAGTTTAGTAATGATTTTAGTGGTTCTGACAAGTTTCCTTGCCTCACCCACCAAAAGAATTTGCTCCTGCCAGGGGTTTATTTCATTGACAGTCTGTTCCAGCCACTTAGAGCTCTCCAGATCTGAACAATCGATAAGTGCCCCATTATCTAGTCTGCAAGAAAGAAAGGTGGGGACAAAGCCCTTATCATTTCGTGTGATTTTGTTGGTTATCAACAACTCCAGGTCTGAAGCCTGTTCATCTGATAACCGCTTTGGATAAAAATTTTTATATAGTGGGCAGCGTTCAAATGTTACTAGCGATCAAAGCTTAGACTCATTTATCTGGACAGAATGATGTAGAAATGAGAAATCGATCTTCCATTGTAAATCAGTGTCTGAGTTTGATACCGTGCAACCAAATAAAATTTATTAAGTTGTAAGATATGTTGTTGTTGTTTCATGTCCTCCATGTTTAGTGACTGCTAGACAAGGTCAATGAGGTTATTAACCCCCAAAAATTCCAAAGAAGAATGGGGAAAAACTACCAACTTTGTTTTGTGCACCAAAGGTATTGTCAACAAAGACAACGTGCAAAATATAATTCATTTACTTCTATTTTCGATTTATAATTTCTTTCTTAATGAGTTAGTTTATGTTATATAATGAACAAAATCTATGCATTTGTATTATTTTCTCCAATCTGGCCTTTTCAATTTTTACAACTTTACAAGGATGCTAAGTGATACCTATGCATTAAAAATATTGAGTAGTATATTTTTTCATATGCATGTTTTATTTCATAATTTGATAATTATTGTACTTTGAAGTATTTTTATAGGCTTATAAATTCTAAAAATATAAAGCCATTTCAAATATATGCATGATTTATTTAAGGAAATTATTATAATTTTTATTTCTATAATATTTATTTTCATGTTTAATACATTACCATTTATGATCTTGAGTATCAAATTTAACATATTTTTGTATTTACATTGAATTTGATCTTGCTAATTTTACTTTATATTAAATTAACTAAATTTTTAAATTATTCCTTTTAGTGTAGGACTATATATTTTTGATTATTTAATTATTATATTCTTTTTGCAGAAATTGATACACAATGCAATAGTAAATGATATTTTTACGACAAACATTCATAATTTGACATTGTTGGATGCATTGAACCCTATATCCCATTTAACTAAATGCCCTATTTTTCATGAGTTACTATAATTTTTAAAAATTGACTCAGTGAAGTAGGATATTTGGTTTGTAATTCATATAAATTGAAGGAAAAATTTAGTTTGTGTTTTATGTTACTGCTTTATTATTTAGATTTCATTAGGTCATTCTGGAAAAATAATGAAAAATTGGAAAGCTTATTGTAGTCGATGTATTGTTTTTAGACTTTTTTCAAAAAAATACTTCCAGAGTCTAAATTTAAATAGTTATTACATGAAATTTTAAGAAATGCTATATTTAGATAATTTTTTAATGACATAACACAGTTATTGGTTATAAGAATTTACTTTGAAGAATATTTAATTTTCAATGGCATAAAAAATTCATTGCAATAAAATGCAATTACATACCAAAATATTTTTATAGCTTTTACTAAGAATAAAAGAAGTTAAAATTAAAATAACAAAAAATTTAATATTAAAATTATTTTCTATAAAAATCATTAGAATAATTGAATTGATATGTAAAACATAAATAAATAATTGATTCAAATAAGATTAATTTTAATATTATAACTACAGTTGTATAAAAAAATATTAAAAGATAATTATTTGATTTCTAATTCAAAGATATTGAATTTTAAATTAATTATTCTAAAATAGTTTATAAAATTCAATATTTTTGAAATTTAAATTCTAAAATTACAATTAATGGTAAAACGCATTAAAATAATGCATCAATCAAAATGTCTTTCAACTCTATAAACTATCTATTATGTGGTTAAGTTTAGAAAAATTTAAACTAAATAATCGATGTTAAACATCAAATAAAGAAATATAACAATTCAAATAATATTGGAAATAGATGCAATGAATTTTCTGAATTATAAATTGTTCACAAAATGGAAAGTAAAATTGGTTCCATTCTGCATAACACCTAAAAATAAAATGTTAGATTTTATCCCTTATCTTTTTTTTACCATAATCAATGACAAATTAATAATCAATATATTTATCATGTAAATTCAACTGTTTCATATTACTTAAATTTCATTTAATTAATTTAAAAAGATTTTTAGTCTCATAGAGATCAATGCATTTCCCACTACGATAGTGGTAGAACACATCGGTTACGCCACCTAGAGGCATTTCAAATTTCGTCGTGCCGTTATTTTTGGGAAGATGTTCGTCTTAAATATTGATCTGTGCAATCCAAGATGTTTTCCAGGGAAACAATTTCTGAACCCCACTGGTTGCATGTTTTAAAATATTTTCTGACCCCTATAGAAACAAAGCCCCCTCAAATGGCAAATCTGGTAAATAGTTGCAAGATGTAAAAATTACTTGAAATAAAATTTTAAAATTGCAGGTATTTTTCATTTAAATAGATTTACTTAATTTGTATTGCTAGCCACCATGCGTTAAAGAAGGATGTGTTTATATGGAATATTTAATGCTTCATTAAAAAAATATGAATAATTTGAAATATTAATATTTTCCCGAACAGTGACAAGTAGATTTTATTTTTCAAAACAAAAAAGTGAACATGAATACAAGTGTAAAAGCAGCAGCAAATCGTAGTAAACTAAGATATTGGTTACAATCTTCATCTCATGTGCTTTTAAGTAAATTATTAACGTGATTTTTAAGCCTGTAGATTGAAAATATTGCTCCCAAAATAGTTTTGTAGTACATATTTTTTTAATGTGTTTGCTAATATAATATGAACTTAAATATTTATTCCGTAATATGAACTTAATATTTATTCCTATTTATTGTGTCACAACTTTCTTTTCTGTCTATTTAATAATCTGTAAACAGTTTAAGAGCTGTATACATATTATTTTAATAATTATATATTCAGGAATATTGACAATAGCTTACCAAGAAGGGAGCCTGGGATTGAAATGAAATCTAAGACATAAAATGATTCAGATGTGAGATTCACTTGGTCCCAAAATCAAGACAATTAAATAAATACAGTGTGTACAATTAGACATATGCAGTGTAATCTCAATGGCACGTCAGATGGCCTGCTACAATACATGCTACTTCTTCTTCTTGAGCTTGTCAGATATGTGGCACCTCTGCATTGTAGCATTTTGTACCAGGCTCCAAGCCCAATTTTTTCCTAGTTCCATTGTCTTGGGTCACCTACTTTGTTTATAAAGTCTGATAGGCCCTCAATGGAGTTTAGGTGTAACTCTTTAAAATATGGATTACCTAGAGTAGTGAATCTTGTAAGGGCAAGAGCATCACACTCAATTGGTTCCTGTTTAAAAAGTTCCATTGTATGAAGGTGTTTCCTGAAATGATAGTACCCAGTAATGAAGCCTACAATTACATGCTCCTACAAGGTCCGGCATCCAGTTGGTTAGACGTCTGATGTTGTCCAGAGACAGATGTTCTTATAAATCTTGAACAGATCCACATCATGTACAGAGTGACACTGCGTCATCTGGCATTTCAATAGTTTAAAAGATTCTCTATTAGGAACAAGTCCGGGGAACATGAAATCGCCATGGAAAACTCTAAACATGACGTAAGAAGTCTTGAGCAACTCGAGCTGTATACGGACGAACATTATCTTGTTGTAAAATTTCCCCTGGAAGACCCTTTAGGAAATGTCCCACTTGGGTCGAAGAATATCAATACAACGCTGGCCCGTTAATAAACCACAACAAGAATGTGGACCATCTACCGCAGACTTTGGCTTCCTGAACTATTGTGCCTGTTATTTGGTAGTATATCGCGCGACAATATGAGTGGAAATGTATCATTCAACAGAGCGCCTCCACACTCATACGTGGTTAACATCTGTCTCCAACAAACTGGGATTCATCACTAAACTCCACGTTTTGCCAATCTGTGCATTCCACGCCACAAGGGCTTGGCACCACTGTAGATGAAGTCGCCAATGTTGCGGTGTTAAAGGCAATGCACGGAATAGACGCTTGAGTCGCAGATTCGTATCCACAAAGCGTCTGGAAATGGATTGTTTAAAACTGGCGCTCCTACACCTGCGTGTATTGTGGTATGAGTCACTACAGGATCCAAGGCAGCACGGCACGCGAACCTTCATTCGCTTCGTCGTTCTCCTGGTTACACCCGGCCGGTTCGTCGCACATGGTTACCAACTCGTGCACACTGCTCACAATGTTTTTTTAACTGCACAATTTAAACGTTCAACTAGTGAGCAACACGGCGGGTCGACTAGCCTGCAATTTTCAACTCCATGATGAATTCTCTCTCAAATTAGCTTAACTGAGTTAAATGTCTTCTTACACGTCTGCCTGACATACTATATTTGCTAAAGTTCTTCTAGCTTCAGCATGTGATCGTCATGCTTTTGAATCTTTCACTCTGCTCCGGTTTATATAGGGTCCAGTTCTGATTGAACGCCGCTGCCGGGTGTGTGGTTATGCGCATTGGCACCAAATTTGTATCGTTTGCGTATTGGATCTCATTGTACTTATTTGCGAACTTTATAGCTTGTACTTTTTTCCTTATGTTCTAAAATGCTTCTAAGTGTTTAAAATTACTTTATATTATTATTATATTAAAATTACTATTAACTTTATGTTCCAATAATAAGGATAGTTATAAATGTAAATTGATGAATAAATGAGAATTGATTACTTTTCTGTTTTACTCATTAATTAGAGTAATAGAATATGTTACATTTTTAATGTTTATTCAGTATTATGCAGAATAGTCACATTGTGCCTAGTTAAATATTGCAGAAATTTTTAAAAAATATTGAAATTTACTTTTTTGACGCTGAAACTTTTGATATCATAAAAAACCTGTTTCTGTGTTGGAGTTTCAAAAGTTAAATTAATTTAAACTGAAACCACAGTTAAATAAAGAGCTCAAGAAGTAATTATCACAAAAATTACGTGAAATAAAGTAGACCTTAGTTTTTTATTACACTGTGAAGTATATCATTAGCAGCTAGTAACTTTTTCTTCCAAAATATCTAAAAAGTTATTATGTGGTTGGTATAACCCTCATAACACGATTAAATCATTTGATTCATCAATACAGCCTGTTTATTAAGTTGAATAAAATTAAAATAGATACCAAGCAATAACTTCATGAAAATTATATTTATAAATGGAATAAAAATAGTGTAATTCATTTAATTTACAGAATGTGTGATCAATATGTATGAAATTATTAAACAATAGAATAATATACAAAACAATTAAAATTATTTAGTATAATTTTGTAATTTTGAATAAAATTATTGAATCGATATGAAAAAAAAAACATACAATAAATACGAAAGAAAAGAAAAAGATTTTATTTTGAAAAATATAGAACTCATGTTTAGTTCCTGAACAGCATATATTGCACCATTTTTGAATAAGCTGCTTTGTGATATTCACACAAATAAATGAGATAAGCATTTTACAGTATTTATGAAATACTGTAAAGTAAATAACAGTATTTCACAAATACTGTAAAATAAAATTTTTCAATTAAAAATGGCAGCCTTTTTTGTTTTTTTGTCGAGTGTCAGCCAGACTGCAATAAGGGTTCATTGCTCCACTTTTTCATCTGAACCGCAATAGGGTGTGAAGGCCAACTTCTTCAATACACACATACTATAGGTACCCGTTTATAGGGCATGCAACTTTCATACTCCATTCATTTAAACAACCCGTATAGATTGTTATGTTTCAAATCAATTCAGATATACGAAACATTGTACTGAACTAAAATTGCATTGAATTGTCTGAACTAAAATTTTAAATTCGTTTTTACAGCGAAAAATCAGTTTTTTTTTTTTACTTTTGTAAAATTTATATTGAAAAGTATTTGTGGCAAACAAAACACAGTAAACTTAAAATATATGAATTTTTAATCAATTTAGACATTATGAAAAAAATTTATTTCTAGATGTATAGATGAAAAAAAATTACACAATTTGTTAATTTTGTTTCATGTATACAGCTCAACGATGTTTTTGGAATTGAAATGTTAATCGTTTTGAGAAAACTAAGAAAAGTTTAATTATTAAACTTCAAAATTTGTTGCATATAATATATATTTTATATCAATAACGAATTAAGGATATAAAAAGAATTAAATTTTGTTTATATAAATCTGTGATTCTCAACCTTTTTTTGTCAGGGCACACTTTTAACGATTTCAAAATTTGGTGGCTCATAAAGAAAAAGCTAAGTTAAAAACTGCTTCTTCTTCTTCTTCTCTTGAGCTTGTCAGATATGTGGCACCTCTGCATTGCTGCATTTTGTACCATGCAAAAAAAAAAAAAAAAAAAAAAAAAAAAAAAAAAAACTGCTTACTTACCAAAAATACACTGTGTAAAGTAGTTCATAATAATTTTGAATGTAAAATGATTGCCAATTTGGTACCGATTGAGTGATGTTGAATATGATGATAAGCATATTTGTTTTTAAGTTTTTTATAATTGTAAAAAACCTTATTTTTATGTTTATAAGCAGGCTTAAAATTTGTATACATTTTTTTGAATTATGTGTATGATAATAATGATTTATAACCATTTTGTTTTTTTCAAACACGTTTTGCGTTAAAAAATTGTCGCCAATTTTCACCAAGGGCAACCCTAAAATATATTTTTTCACCCTTAAAATAAATATTACTGTTTCATTGAAATGATAAAATGAAACGAAATGTTGTAATTAAAATAAAATTCCTTGCATGTTCTTTAAAAAAATATCCAATATTTTGTACAAAGGTATTCCCGCACAACCTGATACGTCTATAAAAGCATCTACGATACATCTACAACATACACAATGATAAATAATACCCAGAAATACCAAGTAAATAGATGTCTATCCTTGAAAGGCTTTTCAATAGCTGTTTGTGCTTGATAAGTATGGATTCAAATTAGATCTCTTATTTGATGGATATAAATGGATTAAAAATAGCTACTAAAAATATTTTATTCCGAGATATTCTTCTATTAAAATAAGCTTCATTTTTTCATACGACTATAATAAAATTAGTGTTTTTTAATTTTCTACATCAACGTTGCTAAAATTACACTAGAAACATAGTGAAAATAAGTAATACTTGTAACAGACTCGTTTGTAGCAGAACTATAATGAAATAATTAGTCAATTGAAAGTATGAATTGCCAGGGATATAGGCCAGCCTAAAGCCATTTAGAATATTATTAAATATCATATTTTCAAAGTAACACATTACTCTAATAACAAATAGCTGCTATAAAGTAACAGGTAAATTTTTTATAAAGTAACAGTTACGTTCATATAGTTATTCTGAACAAAGTAAGAGGTTATCCGTGTACTGTGTCTCCATTCTCTTAAGAGATGTGATGTGCTGGTAAAATTAGTTAAGAGAATTTGAATTTATTATTGCGTAAGTTAAATTACTTTTTACATGTAATTTATATATATTTCATAAAAGTTTTAAAGTTTCTTATTATAAATTATATATTAATTAGAAATGATCACCTTGTAAATGTGCGGCAGTTCATAAGCCTACTTTTATATACTCTGAGCTTATTACATATAACTCAAAATGGCTAAAAATTAAAGAACAGTTGAATTATATTAGTTAATTAAGTCCCAAATAGAAATAATGTTCGTAATTACTTTTTTTTATCTTCCCGAATATTCATTTAATGTTCGGAAATATTCAACGTGTGCAACACGTGTACTTACTTTTTTAGTGTTACACGATTTGAAGATTTTTTATATTTGATTGATTGAACTCCAATTTTAAACTATATCGTTTTGACTTTAAACTTATATTAATTCGATTTGAATTCATTTATATTTCATTATTTTTCAGTGTAAGAATATGCAGATTTTTGTGAAAACTTTAACTGGCAAGACTATCACTCTTGAAGTTAGTATTTTAATATGTTGATTTGTGTTTTGTATATTTACTTTAATTCAGTGTTCGTAATTTATATAATAATACCTATTTATGTTATATATTATAGTTTTATTTGATGAATTCGCATGTTAACATGTGATTGCTAAGCTTTAATGAAGCTTTTTTATGCATTGCTTTTTCTATTGAATCTTTAAATTATTGCTGCTGATTAATTTCGATCGTGAAACTTTAATGAATGTTTGATTTGTAGTATTTATTCGCGAAGTGTGTTTAAATAATTTCTGAAAAACATTAAATGAATATAAAATCTGAATTTGTATACATAATGACTTTAAATCGTTATAGACCTCTGATCAGATTCTCATTCAGAATTATGAATATAGAGTATGGTATTAACATTTTGTCTATCCTTTTTTTCATGAATACAGAGATCATTTAAATAGTTAAAATCAAAAGTTTGGGTAGTAGAAAAATTAACTTAGATTTAATCTATGTTTTTACTATACTGTACTCTTTATAAATATAATTAGTTTTTATTTATGAAACATGCAAAATAAAATTCATAATTTTTAAATCAGTTAAAGTTAACATCAGATGTTAACTGTTTTGTAGATAATTTCAATCTACAAAACAAGTCCTTATCTTAATGTTTGATTTTCTAGAGAGTTTTTCTGTACTATTCATTAATCATCTAATAATTGTGAATAAATCACACTGAACCCAGCATCTCAGTAAAATAATAAAACTTCAGATAAAGAATAAATGTAGTCAAAAATTTAAGTGTGATTCTACATGAGATTTCATAAAAAATTTTTAACAAAATAATTGCATCTATGAAAGACACTTTAGGAACGATTCAATAGAATTAGGAGTGTTTGTAAATTAAAATTTCTAAAAAATGTTTACCACATTGTGCGACATTACTGATATGTATAAAGTTTGCAAAATATTTTATTATAATTTATTTCTACTATTGGTATTAATTTTCTTCATAAATAAATTTTAGCTAGAAAATATTACCTTTAATTTGTGTTATCAGTACTTCATGTATTCCTAATTGTAATTTTGCTACAATGATTTTCAGAGTGTGATATGAGCCAAAACTAAATATGTGGACCTCATACTAATACATTTACATCCGCAAAATTGTATCATAAACAGGCAAATTGTATTACCATACTTTCCTGTTTATAATCTCCAAAATTTTTTTTACTAAAAGTAAAGTGTCACATAATCTGTAGTAGCATGTAATCCGTAGCAAATAATTTAAAATCTATGCAGCTGATATTGTGGTACAAGAGAGTATATGGTATCATTAAAAATTTAATAAATAGTACACTCTGATAAATATTTATTATGAAAAACATTTGATTAGATCAAACTCATTGTAAAGTTAGATAAATTGAGGTCAAAAGTGATTAATTCTGAGAATATTCTTTCAAAACTTTATATTTTTTCATTAATAATTAAATGATAGAAATGTTTATTTTCAAATTGTGCATTAGATACATTTCTTTTGTATTGTGCATGCCTCTGTTTTCCACCTTACTTTAAAATACATTTACAACTTCTTAAGTAAAATCTGCTCTTAGCTTGTTTATATGCTTTCATTTCCACCTGATATATTAAATGTTTTCAGAGTGAAAAACACTCGTGTAAAGACAGTGCAAAATGATGGCCAATGGCAACTAATATCTTTCTGGGGAACCAAATTTTTTCTTGAACGTAGTTGGACAAACAGCTATGAAAATAGTAGTTTTTAATTCGTGTTTTACTAAACTGCACTGATTTACAAAATTATTTAGTGCTTATGCCTTAAATTTGAACCTTGTAACATGAATTATATAAAATGTTTACTTATGCTTACTGTAATTTTTTGTAGGTCGAGCCAAGTGATACTATAGAAAATGTAAAGGCAAAAATTCAAGATAAAGAAGGTATGTAGTGCAATGATTTTTTTATCAATGATGTGGTCAAGCTTCCATTATTAGTTAGAAAAATTTTATTTCTTGTTAACTAGAACAAACAAGACTTTTTTAATACTTTTAGCAAGATGTAAAACACTTTTTTTTTAAATTGCTGAAACATGTCAAGTATTCTATAACTTCCTCTGTTTTTGAAATCAAACATTTTTTACATCACTGTTTCTAAATTGAATTAATTGTTAGCAATGAACATTGCATATTGTAACTTTCCCACATCAATGAAAGCTATCAAAAATCTGTAAAAATTTGTCACCCTTGGCAACTTTTTTAAAATCTCACCATTTTGCACTTGTAAGATAAATGTATTAAGTTGAAAGGGAAGGAAAAAAAGTGCATGTATTTATTACAGCAGTTTATTACAGCTGCTTTGTTTAGAAAGTTAGGTATGCCCTTTATGGAGATGAGGTGTAATTCTTTTATATAAAGATTACTTGAAATAGTCATTTAAGTAAAGGCACGCATAGGTTTATAATAAATGATGCACTATTTCCTCCTCCTTGTGGTATTCTCTACCATTGATATGAGAGGATTTAGACTGACTTATTCTGAATTTCTTGTAAAAACAAGTATACCTCACATTTTACCTACTTGGGCAATGTTTTAAGTCTTGGGGAATCCAGTATTGCCAGTTACTGTGTAAAGCAATATACAATAGCATTTAGTATAAACAGTCATACTATTATATTATTGCAGGCAGTGTTAAGACATAGGCTGCAGTGCCATTCAGTTTAGGCACAGGTTGCGTGACACTAAAATTATCAGAAGGTATTGCTGCTTTTAGATCAAAAGTTGCCTTTTCTAAAAAACATTTGCTATCCATCATCTACAACTGCTCAAACCCCAAGAGCTAATAGTTACTTTTAAAATTAATTAAAATATTATTAATAAATTTGTCATCACAATCATGTATGCCTAAATATTTAATATCAATTGAACTTTGTATGTAAATGTTTTATAGGCATTCCACCTGACCAACAAAGATTGATATTTGCTGGTAAACAACTTGAGGATGGACGCACTCTGTCAGATTACAACATTCAAAAAGAATCAACTTTACATTTAGTTCTACGTCTTCGTGGTGGAGCCAAAAAGCGCAAGAAGAAGAATTACACTACACCCAAGAAAACAAAGCATAAGAAGAAGAAGGTTAAACTTAGTGTGCTTAAGTTCTACAAAGTAAGTTGTTGCAAAAAAATTATTTTAATTGTGGGTTTAATTTTTATGCAGTTGAATTTTAAGACATTAAATAATTTTTCTGTTTTCTTATTTAAAAGTATAAGCCTTAGATCATTACAAGTTATGAAAATTCTTATTTTTCTGCTGCAGCTAGGCCAAATATTTGAAAGTATTAAATGTAATGAAATATATTAAGCACAATAACATTAAAGTGTTCATACAGCTCCTGGAATTTTTTTTATTTTTTCCTTAGGCATGTATTTTTTTAACTAGAGAATTGTATCAGTTAGAATTGGCAATTCCTCTATGAACTACTTAAGAACTGAATATTACTAGAGTGAGGGAATGTTAGCTGAGGAAAAGAGGAAAGTTCTCGGTCTTTTTTCTTCCCTCTCATGAAGCTGCTTCTGAACTTGTCATCTTTTTCTGATTGTTAATTCTGAATTTTTCAAGAGCAATCATTTCATAAATAGGGAAATAAAAAGATTGTTTTCAATTTTCATGGAGAATGTATGGGATGAAGTATTAAAATTTGTCTCAAGTATAATCAGGTAGACCTAAAAGTTTCATATAGGCAATAAAATTAGGCCAATTATAAGACTAAGCTGCAAATATAAAATTAACCCCAACCCTTTTAAATGTATCACATTTGTTTTGTATTGCTCCCCCTTATGTGATTGTTAAAAATCTAATAAAATTTTTGGTTCAAAAATAAAGATGAAGTAAAATTAATGTTTATAAAAATTCTAATGGTTAAATCATATAGGTTAAAATGCAAGAGGAGTTATAAACTAAACTAAAGTTAACTAAAGAAATAAACTAAAGTTAAAACAAGATGTTTTCACAAGGGGGCTGTGAAGTTTGGATAAAGATTTTTTAACAGGGATCATATCTTCTCTTGCATTATTAGACATTAATGATTTTAATTTCAGATTCCGATTGAAAAATTAGTTTCCCTCTAACATGTCAATTCTGATTAAACTAATGGAAAAAAAGATAAAGAATTGCAAAAATAACAATTCTAAGCCAATGAAAAGATAGTATATTTGAAATGTCAGTGGTTTGGATGGATTTCCACTTATGAGGGTGTGCACATGCGTCTTTAGATAACAGATTAAAATATTCTTCAAGATAATGGGGGCACATCAGAAATGCTGTAATGGTTTAGTGTAACAACCAAGAACATTAAATTCGTTACAAAAAGTGAGTTTCTATTGATATCCTTTAATGTATACCTTCTAAATCTTTTAATACTATGATTTGGGAGGAATTTACCAAATTAAAAGGAAAAGCAGATACTCTTATCAGTGTCAATTAAATTAGATAAGTTTTTACAATAGCCTTATTTGGCACGAAATAAGTTCCCTGAAAAAAAAAAAAAAACTGCATCAAATGGTTTTTAAATGTTTGCAATCCTGCCATATTAATGCTGTGTTAATATTTTTTTAAAAGCAGAACAAATGTGTAATTTATCTTAGAAATTTTTTTTAAGTAAACAGTCGGAAAACTTTTTATTAAGTAGTAATGTTCTGAAAAGTCATCTTTTCAATGATTTAACAACAGATATGAGCTATATAAACAAAATTCTGAGAATATCCATTTCTATTTAATATTTTAATGTAAACAAAACAATAAATAATACTTATATGAAATCTAGTTTAAATCAGTGTTTATATTAATTTTCATATCTATTACTGTCACAGTTTTAAAAATATATGTATGTAATTATAAATTTATTTGGCCAAAAATAATTGTAAGCGTGATTTATTAAATGTATGGATAATGAATACTTACTGGAATTTGTTTTTAATAACCTATACAAACCTTTTAACATGGACTAATGTAAGCCATATTAATATTTTAATTAAATCTCTATTGTATACTAAAGAAAATTTTTATTTTAATATTAAAGTAACCTACCATATAATAAAGATAGTGAATCTCAATGCAAATAAAAATCAATTTAAAAATTTTTAATTCACTTACTTAAATGTTTAAAATAACATTAAGTTGATTTTTAAAATTTAAAATATTAAGTTTTTATATGAATTCTATCTATTAATGGGTTCGAAGCATTTTGTTCAAAATATTAAAGATGGTTAAAAAAAACATTTTTGAGAGCAAAATGCAGATTATTAGATTTGTTTTAAATTAAGAATGCCAAATGAGGATCAATTTACTGGGCATAAACCATATTTTTTCTTATAGCGCCTTTTCACTTATATATATTCATTTAGCACATAAATATGATTTAGTAGTTATGATGTTAGAGAACTCATCTTGACAAATTAACTATTGGCATGATTAATTTATTGAATAGGGAATTTTTCCTGAATCATTTATGTAGATATTATTTTGTACTAATAGTATATGTCATTCATATATTTAAACCTGGGACAAATATTGCTACTAACATTTTAAACCTATGAAGATTATGTAAAATGTCATCTTAATCATTCATTTTTAGGTTGACGAAAATGGGAAAATTACTCGCCTCAGAAGGGAGTGTCCTAATGAAGAATGTGGTGCCGGTGTTTTTATGGCTTCCCACTTTGATCGTCAGTACTGTGGCAAATGTTGCTTGACATTTGTATACAATAAACCTGAAGAAAAATAAAGTTCTGTCTTAATCTTTAGAGTAATTTCCTTCATTTAAAATCATTTGATACTATATATTCTTTTGCTAACCATTTATAGTGCTTAATTTTCACAATCCAATATTTTGGTTACGATATTTTTGAAATAAATGCTTCATTAAGATAAATTAAACTAGTTTTATTACAGCAATTAAAATTTTCTCAGCATGAATATGATTATAATTTTTATTTCCTCATCATAAAAATATATTTATAAAACTTTTATGGCTTAATGCAAGATTTTATATGTATATATATATATGTATTAAACTTACTCCCCTTATAGAAATAAAAACTTTCATTTTAGGTCAGAATTATTCCTGTAAATATAATTGATTATAAATACATTTATTTCCACACATCTCAAATAATCATTATGAAAATTTAGCTTCAAAATTTATGTAATTATGTATGTTTCAAAAATTAAATTGTTTTTTAAGCTCACTGTGTTTTAAACTCAAAATGTGACCTCTAAAATAAATTCTGACATTAAAGAAAAATATGCTATTACCATTTGAGAACTGCTTCTTGTTTGTTGATAGTGAAAACTAAGCCAATAAATAAATGCTTTATTGCCATACAAAGTACTTTTTACATCATTTTAGACAAATATTACAAATTATTGTAAACATTTTCAATATATTTAAATTTTAGGTTAGATCTATAAGAAGTTTATATACTTAAAAAAAAAAAAAAAAAAAAAAAATGAAAGCTCAATATTTGATGAACAGTTCATAAAAAAAAGATTGAAATTTGAGTTAATACTGGCCACACATTTGTTTTTGTTTGAATTCTAATGTTTCTTATATAGTTATCCCTTTGAACAATACAGATTAGAGTTTGAACTGATATTTAATTGGAACAATTAAGGGAGTGCAAACCTAAAGATTTCTTGTATTTATTTTCAATGTTCCTTAGATTTTACTAAAGCTTCGTATAAAGCAAAATGTTCTTAAAACAGTAATGACTTGAAAATTTCCACTGTTTTTTTTTCCAAAGCAATCGTCAGTATTTTTCTATTTTATTACAGCTAATAATAAATAATGCCATATTAGTAATGGGAAACACTTGATATGCCATATTAGTCATGGGGAACATGGCCTACAAATTTTACCAGTTCTGAAAGTCAGGACAATTTATACTGTTGTTGTGCAATGTACCAATATAGCCACACACATAGCACTGCAACTAATAAGATCCTGCATGTACGAGCTATAAGGGGAAAATAGTAAAATGTTCTTATTTATGATTATTTAATAAAAGAATTGATTTTTAAAATCTATATCTGCTTTTCATTTAGTTTGATTCTATCTATAATAACTTCAAAAACTTATGAGAATCTTATGAATTAAATAAATATTAATTCTGGGTCACAGGTATTCGTCCATTACTTGATTGTGTAATTTTTGGTAAGAGGCAAGCTGATTTCTTTTGGTAATCAGGTTAATTCTTCAAGGGGGTTTATATATTTTTTAATAAATTCATCATTGATTATACCATAAAATTAAAATGCTTCCAAAGAGGATTTTCAAGTGTCTCAATTCAAAGTTAATCATGACTTATATTCTATTTCTACTTTGCAATACCAGGTTTTCCATATTAAGATTTTTCTTTACAATACCAATAATTTTCTTGACTTTTGAAGTCTTACAATTTCATTTACAGGGAAAGGAATGCTTTGAACTTAAGTTAATCATAACTATATAATTATTTTACTGATGTGTTTGATAGTAAAATTATAAGAGATTTTTCTTCAATGTATGTTAATAAATCTAATTCAAATCTGCATGTTCTAATTTTTCAATTGTAGCCTTGGACATAGTATGTAACCATCAAATTAAAGGCAATTATTTTATTCACACTATCAGTTATATAAAGGAGTAAATGAATTTTTACTCAGCCCTAATTTACATTCTTTTATTAATTTTTCAATTGTTCGAGTGGATAAATGCGGATGTAATTTCAGTCTACTTCATTTTAAAATTCTAATATAAGATTTTTAGATCATTTTTGATATATCAAGCCTCATTTTGCTGAAAAATTTGTTCAATGTTAAAAAAATTAAGATGGACATACTGTTTTTTCTAATTACAAATAAGATTTAATAAACTTTGTATGGTAGTACCGTTTTTACAATATAGGAAACAATATTAATTTTTAGAACATAAATTAAATCAAGAATTGTGTTTAATTTCAAATCTGGTCTTAGTTGAGAATTGTTACGTTTTAGATATCGCCTAGTCTCTGAAGGATGGGCTTGGAGTTGCCAAGTGTCATCAGAAAGAACATTTTAGATAAAAATATCTTAATCAGATAAGATGGAAGGGAGAGAGATTTTTCAAAATTTTAATGAAAGTTAAAATTGTGTCCATATTGGAGGCAGCTGTGCTTAAAGGATAGTGGAGTTTTGTATAAACAAGCATCTATTGTGGATTGAATTAGAGGATACTTATATAAATGTATGACATTCGCTAAGAAGATTCTTTAAATGGACAACCTTTTGCACTGCCAATATCAATACAAAACAGAGTATTGACGCCAGTAATTCTTTCATTTTTGAAATTACAGAGGCTGTTTTTTTTCAATTAAAATGCATAGACATCCTTATGTAGTGCTTTCGCAAATGTATAATTTATTCACAGAATCAAAATTAAAGGCGAGATATTAAATTTTTACTTCTTTTATGGCTGTTTATTACCACTAAAAAAAGAAAAATATGCCTGAAATATTACAAATCCTTAATCATCTTAAGCCACCGAATTAAGTAAATTTGTGAGATTTCATTAGAATTAATATGCAAGGATTTGTTTGTAATTACGTATACATCAAAGTTCTTATTCAATGAGAATAGTTTATTGAAAGTGTAAAATACAAAATTAATTCATAATATGAACTCTTTTAAATAATTGTAATAAAACACTTCTTTATTACAATGTGCAGAATATTTATACCATAACATTTTAGTTTTAAAGAAGACATGCAAATTATTTGTTGTCTTAAAATTATCAAAACGTCAGTATCATTCAACTCTTAAAAAATTTGTAAAGTTTATCTTATAAAAATCTTAATTATTTTAAATAAATCATAATTTTATAATTAAAAATAAATTATATGAATATTGAATTTTAATGCTCTGAAAGTCAAATTTTCCAATTTAACTGTAGGATTTATAAAATCCAAAACAGTAAGCATTATATTAAATTGAAGTTCCGCAAAGTATTTTTTAATTACATATACACATATTATATTAACCTCCAGTTTTTGATATTTTTTATGTTTTATTAAATGGAAGAATTTTATTTTTATTTTCACAAACTGAAAAACAAATGTAATCTTTAAGTAATTTTTTTTTCAAGGGGGGGAAAAAAAACTATATTTTAAATTAAAAATTTGTCACCAATTCTTCTTTTAAATGACATAAGTATATTTAAATATTTGTTAACTATAAAAGTTTTTTTTTTCTTCCTCGAACTAAAATGCATTTTTTCCTTATGCTATTTATTGTTGTAACTTAATATATTAATCACTACATTAGAAATATAATGATTTTCTGTCATGAGAAATGGTGAAACAATATATGCTGGATTTTATGAATTACTATTTAAAGATCACTCACAATTTTTATACAACATAATTTTTATTTAAATATTAATTTTGGAAAATCTTTTACTAATTTATTTTTATACATCCTTTCTCTGGATTTTTTTATGACTGATAAATTTCAATAGCTGTTTTTATCAATGGAGTTCAAACTGCAGATAATTCCTCTATTTACCATAAAGTCTATTTACCATTGCTATTCTGAAGCAATTCATTGCAATTTCTGTCGCATTGTCTGACTTTTATTTTATAACCCATGGATCAGTAGGATCAATTTCTTCAACATCATATTGATTATTTTATGAATGTTTTGTAACCATGGTAACCACAAAATATCCATGGTTACTTATGTAAAAAAACCATGTACTTTGAAATAGAGAAGCCTAAGGAAATTGATATTCTGTGCACAATATATCTTCTATGTTTGGAATTATGGCAAAGAAAAGACCATATTCATACTAGTTTGAAATTCATTCAAGGTATCACTATAACTGAAAATCATATAACCTTTATCTTACATCATGAGCTTTGGCAATTTGTGTTTGAAATTTCAAGACTGAAAAAATATTCAGTTATAATTTGTATGCAAAAAACATCAGATGATTAAATTATAATGAGAAATTAATGGGAATGAAAAAACTTTCAGATATCCCCTAAGAAAGTAACTTAGTGCAACAATGAGCTACAAAACAGAAGTACTTTATCAGAAAAATGCTTTTCTATATCGGAAAGAAATGGGAAAATGTGTTTTTAAAAATGTAGTTTTGAAAGAGGAAAGATAATGCGAATTTAGTTTAATGAGTTTTCGATTTTAAGAACAATTTTTGCAGTTCCTACGTGTTTGTAAAAAACAAGTGTCTACTATTAAGTAAAAATTAAAGTATTCAGTTTTTTTAAAATATTTATTTATAAACAACAGGAAGATATTTACCCTGGAATTAGTTTTAATGAATTTAAGAAATGTCATTTTTGCTATAATTTAACACTTCAAAAATTTAAAATATAATACTAAAAATTATTATTTAACACTAAACATACTGGGGATTTTTTGTTATTCGGCAAAATTAATGGGAAAATGGGTCAAATGACCCCTTTCGGTAGTTTTAATGTTAAAAGAAATTTGATTTAACTTAAATTAACAATTTCAAATAAATACATAACTTTGTTTTTGTTTAAAAAAATTTGAAATTTTTAAAAACCAGTTTCGGTTTTTGGAAAACAAATATGATAAATATATCAGTTTTCATTTTAAGGGTTAATTCATTAATTTCATTGTTAAATAATTGCTAATATTGCAAAAATTAATTAAATAAAGCATGGAACATTAATGTACTTAAGAAATAAATTAATGCAAATGGTATTAATACAGTTGACATAGATGCAATACACATAGGTACATTTTGGAATATATTGGAAAACATAACATGAACTTTTCTTTCATGATTCATGATCTTCAATTTTTTAATATTCCTGACATCAATGGGACTTCCTATAATAAAAAAGTATAAAATACAGTGAATCATGAATATAATAAACAATTCAAAAGTACACATTTTCATAAAAGCTTAATATTTTACATTAATGCATTTTGGCCATACATGTGTATAAGAAAGTAATCTTTTACCATAGTTTAAATTTATCTTTAATCAATAAATATCCTTCTATTTCAGATTTGCTTACATTTTATTATTAACAAGGAACATGTGGTTTCTAGACAACAGAATGGTTTTCAGGGGTAAAATTGTGATTAAAAAGCAAACAATATTTAGATTTTTAAATATTACTACATATAAAGTTTTTCATCAAGAAACTAAAGCTCGTGTATAGATCAATATAAAAAAATTGAATCATGAGTGAAGCACTTGCCATTTAATTTCAAAATTATTAAATACTGAAGTACTTTTGTCTACATTCCCCTGACTGACAGAATATTGGAGAAACTGAAAACGTGCTCACAAACAACACTTCCTCAAGAACACATTTTTTTGAGTGCATCTTTTTAAAAAATTAGGTTAGAATTAAAACAGTTTCTATACATTAATTTTTTTTCTATCCCTAGCAATTAAGCAAAGATGATAAAAGAGTAGGAAAGAATCACATGCTTCGATTTTTGAGACAGACAGTGCAACGGTCATAAGTAACTTTATCGCAAATTCAAACAATTAACTAAGGAGTACTTATGTATTAGCATTCCCACAGATTTTTAAGCAGATTGAATTTCAAAGAAATTTCCTTATAATTAAAAAATTTCTTTTTTATATTATAAGTATTCTTAGTAATATTATAAGTATAATTAGTAAAAGAAATTTTCTCACTATAGATTAAGCAATTATTCTATAGGCATGAAATTGGCTGTGGTGACACACTAATACTTAAGTACCAATTAGGGTTTAAATTGATTAAAATGCTGTTATCCAAATTCAAAGATGGAAATAAGGTTATACTTTATGATAGTCATGAATATGAATTTCATTCAATTCTAAACTCAATCTCGAACAAAAATTTGAAAGCAAACAGCATAAGGGTTTTATTTGTATAGATAAAACACAAAACTATCATACTATGCTTTTTGTTGAAATGTTATATTTCATTTTACCCCTGAATTATATATTGATTTTGATGCAAGTATTTTTGTTGAGTAATTTATATAGCTGTGATAAACTTGCATATAAACTAAATAAATGATAGTTGATTCATGAAATAGAATATCACATGGATTATAAAATTGCAATTGTCATTGAAAAAGAGTTTTAATAGCTTCAAATTATGTCATTGATCATAAATATGTATCAGATTTTCAAAGTTGAAAATTATAAATTAGATTAAAATAATAGTTTACAGAGCAACAAATCAATTAAAGCGATTACATAACAATAGAAAACATGAAACTTCAATATTTGTGAAGAAAATACATTTTTTTCAGTATAATTAATAACAATATAAAAGTTGTTATTGAAATATTTCTTAATTTACGAATTATCACTGAAATAATGAAATGTACCTGTACTAAAGGGGGAAAATATGATGAAAAACTTTGCTGTAAAATCAAAAATAATTTTACAGTGAAGTATTTAAAAATTTATTTTAAGATAGAAAACAACTGGAGTATGATATTCTAAAATTAAAACTTACTTTATTTTGAAATTTAGAATTTTTTTTATAAAATTATGTTAATTTATGTTATTAATCTTAAAATAATTTGCAGTAAAATGTCTTAAAATAATTTTGCAAAATTAAACTAAACAATTTTAAATTCAAAATATTTTTAGTTCTATATTTAACATTCTTAGAACATAGCTAAAATCAATAGTTAAACAAAAAAAGAACATAACTATATAATAGAAATAGTGCAGCTAAATTAATATCAAATAAATATTACATTTTTATATTATGAATCATAATCACAAATAAGTATTTATAACAAAGTATTAAATTGTTCTAAGTAAAAAAGGTCACAAATAAATACACATAATTGCAATTTTTAATATCATTACTTTTAAAAATATTTTCTATATATAGTTTTATTGTATAATAAGACAATATTATACAATAAAACTATATTGTGTTACTATATTGTATAACTATATATGTGTTATCTTTAATGTGAAGTTTTCATTTTTGAGGAGTAAATTATTTACTATACAAAAAGATCATAAGAAAAGTTAGGTACTGTGCATGAAAATAGAATAATAAACATTACAAAAAATTTACAACATGCATGTACAAAAGTTCATTTTCTAATATTAGATATCTAATATATAGGATATATAATATATCCTGTAGAGACATTCAGAAGTATGGATCTTTGACAGTGTTACAGGACCTTTATTCCATACAACTTACTTGATAAGCTGAAAAATGTGTAGCATGAAGCTCATTCCAGAATCTAGATAATTATATTGACAGAAAAGATTGAGATGACTGATAGTAAAAAGGTCTTGTGACCACTAGTTGTCTTATTGTGTGCATTTCATGGTGCCCACACAAACTAATGCACATTCTATGCATTTTTTTCTCAGTATTTATGAGATTAAGGCATAAAATTGCTGCTGCTCTAAAACTCTATTTCACATTTTCTAGATAAAAGTATTGGAGATTATTTGGTCTTCTAGTTCATATATAAAAATATATAAGATAACCATTTACCTTGTATCTTAACATATTTTTTTATTATAATTTAGCATTTCAAAGTTAAAAAGAATGAGAAAAAAATTGCTGGGTAAAAAACCCTATATAATATAATTTTCTTATATATAATGATAAACGGAACCTTTAGGCAATGGTTTCAAGAGTATTCGATGGAAATCTGGAAATCTAAACAATATCGATGACGACCCCCTGGAAATCTAAACAATATCGATGATTAGAGATTGATGAATGAATATAAATGCTAATCCATCAGTTGATAGCAATGCAGTATATACAATTTTCATTTGGACTGTCATTTGCAGTTATAATATAGTGATTAATGTTTTTATAACAGATTATAATATTTCAACATTTATTAAAATAATTATTTTTATAATTTTATTGTTCAAAATTTGTGTGTTATGTGATGTGCTCTCATTCTTAGATTTGTGAGATGATTCTTGCATCACTGAATTTAAATTTGATCATACAAACAGATGCTTTTCAATAATTTAACTTATAATATTTATTTTTGGAACAAATATAAATAATGAAAAACATCCAAAATTTTGAAATGCATTTTGTTAATTATTATTTTTTTCTTTAATTTTATTTCAAAATACTTATATGGTTGAATCTGGCTCCTCATGCTAATTCTATTTTAACAAAGTAATGAAATAAATAGAATTCTAAGGCTATTTAAAAGTAAAGCTAATGAATTTAAAAACAAACATTGCTACTCTAGCTAAGCATCATTGAGTACAACCTCCTCATTAATTTATATAAAAATTTGATATTTACAAAAAATGCATTAAATAATTTAAGAAATAGGCAAGTTTCTCCTTTTTTTATAATTTTTATAAAAAGAATTGATAGAAAATAATAAAATTTTTGGATGTTGATAGGCAAAAAAGTTCAGCATCCCCTGGCTTTAGGGATATTTTTAAAAATGACTAGATAATTTAAATGTTTGAATTATCTATTAATTAATTAATTAATATCATTAATTAAGCACTGTATAATTTTGTAAAACAAAAGTGAGAAATCTTTGATTTCTCTAGACTATCTTAAAGAATTTTTAAAAATTAAACTAATTACTTTAAATTATACTCCAATGAATATAAAAATATTAAAGAGAAATTAATAATATAAATAGCATAGTTAAAAAAAAGTTGAAATTGCAGCACACATTATGTGTTCAATTTTGGCACAAGTAATTAAAAATCAAAACAAAATGATCATTAATATATAATTCAACAAAATTATTTTTTATGTTTAAAATAAACTATTTTTTACCTCTTTCATCTTATTTAATATCAAGCTCAGAGCATAGGTAGCATTTAATTGGCACCCTGTATTAGAATCCTTATCAATGACATCTAAAATATGAATATTTAAATTTAAGACATTTATTATATAAAATATAAATAAAAGTTAGTATTATAATATTTTCAAGTAAGAAGGTAAACATTAATTACAAATAATGTGAAAATGTATAACATAGAAAGTTTTCAATAACTAATTTACAAGACTTAATTAAAGTAAAAGTTATGCATCTTCACACAAAATTTCTTTTTAAAAATAAAATATATTTCATATAAGAAAGTACTTAAAAAGTATTTATTTCTTTTTCATATATTTATAAAATCATTTATAATAATGAATGAAACTAGTTACATATGAGAAGGTTAAATTTATGCATATATGTGCATTTAAATTGTATGTAGTTATGCATTAAAGAAAAATAAATATATAATAACAAAAAGGCATAAAATAACCATATTTAGTTTTATTTTTACATGATTTCATATTTCATTAAGTCTGATTAACAATGATACGAAGTACCATAAGGATCATTGAAGATTCTAAATATCAAATGGAAATCTTCTGAGATATTCAATATTAAAAAAACATAGGAAGCAGTACAGTACTTTGTGATTACTTATTTTTTCACAATACAGAATACTGTTTAACCATAGATGTAATATAGGCATTATATATAAAAAAAAGTTTTTATGTTTTCCTTATAATAATATTACTATTTACATAACTTATATAAGAATAATCTGACTGACTTTTCCATTTATAATACAAAATAAAATTATATAAGAAATATATATACACCTAAGTCTGTTTTTACACGGTCTTTTTGTACACGGTTTTGATATAACACGGTTTGAAAATTGAATATTTTTAATTTTTTTACACGATTTTATTCCATTTAGCACGATTTGAAATTTTATGTACTTAAATTTTTTTTGTCAAATTTAATTTTTGCGAAGTATGTTCATATCACAAAAAAGTATTTATGAAAGAAAAAAGTCTGAAACCATCGATAGTATCGATAGTTTGCGAACACTAGCTTAAAGATTTAAGTGAATTCCCCTTTAGCGCGTACAAACAAGTAGGGGAATTCCCTTTATGTGCATACAATAAAATTTACTGGTCAGAGCAATTGAAACATGTTAATATTTTGTGAACTGTCAATGCAATAAGACGTGTTTGGTAAAGAAATTTTTTGCAGGTAAATTTGATTTTCCATTAAATTTAATTTTAACGCATTAAGATAAAAGGTAAGCCAAAAAATATTTTGTATTTATTCAGTTATTTACGAATAACTGATGACGACAGCAATTAAATTTATGTTGTTGTATTTATGATTATCACTTATTCTATTTTATTTTATTTTTTACCTTAAAAATTGAATAACCTATTCTTTTCGTTCACAACATAGTTTTTTAGTTCCTGAACTTGCCATACATTTAATTTATATTACTTTTAAGATATCTTTTTTATCATTAATTACTATGCTTGTGAAAATAAGCATTATATATTTGATTTAATAAAATAAACATGAATTCTTGTTCTTAAAAATTCTTGTTTTTCACTAATTTTAATAGGTTTTAGAGATTAGGAACAAATCACCCATTTTTGTATAAGATCAATGTCTTTTTTTACACGTTTTTTTTTTACACGGCTTCTTCTGGAACCAATCTACCGTGTAAAAACAGACTTAGGTGTATATATATATATATATATATATATATCCCTAATAGAGAATAAAAGATGTTTGGATAAATTAAATGATAGTAAGAGTATTCAAGTCAAAAATATTTTTAAAATAACAAATGAAGCATTCAACTTTATTATATAGATTTATTTGTTAAATATTGCCAATTATGTTTCATATAGTGTACTGATTAAGAATTATTCTCTTAAAGATAAATTATACAATTTACTTAAATTTATATAAATCACTGAGTTCGTTTTAGCATTATCTGTACTATAAACATCAAAGTATGTACGTATATCTTCTGATGCAAAACCTTTATACAAGTAAAAGCAATGTAACTTCTTATTATTAAATGTAATTCTAATTATAACGTATTTCAGAATTTTTATCAGTTTACCAATTTCTATTTAAATTATTATAAAAAAAGGGATAAGAAAAAATATAGTTAGTTATTTTGAGATAATTGATAAACAAATGACATAAAAACTAAACATAATATCAAAACTAAATGAGTTACTATCTAATAATTTTTTTTATCAACATATGATTAAGTTTTTACATGCTATATAATCCATGCAAAAATTTGATAACAACAAAAACTATGATTTACATAATTAATGATATTTCTAATGATCTACATATTAAAATATATTTATAGATGTGTGTTATTAATGAACAGAATATAACTCACTTTTCAACCACTCCTGACTTTCAAAAAGAGATGACATCATTTGTTCTGAAAACAATAAATAAACAGGAACACTTTCATAAATAGTGACTAAGGCATATATTGAAGCTAAACGCACCATTCTGAAATTATCAAATGCATGTATAAAATCACATTTAATATTAAAGGCTCACAGTAGAGTATAAAAAGTCTTTTAATAATTTATTGACTTACAAAATATAGAACTACCATAAATTTCAGCTTATTTTACATCAGAATATATTAATTAAATCAATTTTAAGCTGAAATATTTTTTTTCATCAAAATTAACGATTTATACAAAATATTTAATTAATAAAAATGCATATGAAATGTTTCTTTAAATGGATAATGATATCCATGAATTATTTCTAATACAATGCATCTATGAATGCCCTATCATAGTGCGGATAGGTAATAAAATGACATAACAATGTCTCCATACAAATATCAAGATCCAACAAGCAAATAAGATGAGGTAGAATTAGGTTTTCATATACAAGTTTATTAAATGTAATAGAATATCATTATATGATAAAACACAAGCAAATACTAGAATATAAATTCCCAAAATAAGATTAGGCTGTGACATTCAATGTAAGAAATATGTAGCACATTATGCTTCAAAGATGATTTCAGAAGCTTTCTAGATACATTATTCAAAATGCTGCTACAATTCCTTATTCTCATAAAAAATTTGTTGAGGATTGGTTAATTTGTTTCTTCTGATACTAAACAGAGCACAGAAACATAATGATAAATAAATATATATAATTTTAAATGTAATAATTAAGAAAATTTTATTTAATTTTTACAAATAGATTTACGCCATTGCAAAAATAAACTTTTACAAAAGATAATTTAATCTTCCCTTAATATGATAATGTGCAACATTAACCAGAAAAAAACTCAAGTTATAAAAGTGATTTATCTTGAATAATATTTTTGAAATGGCAACACTGTTGACGTTTAAATATAGAATAAAACAAGTGCTCAATATTACTTACACATCTTCATTGTTTCGTACATTGAGAAGGAATTCCATCAGTGACTCTCCCATCAGCAAGGAAATCTAGAAAAAATAAATAAATAAAAAAAAAAAAAAGAGAAAAGTATGTAAAGCCTTATATCTTCACATATTATACAAAACAAAAGATTTTTTTTATTTAATATTAGTATTTATCAAATTACTTTTCCTTTAATACAAAGGATTTTTGGCTGTCTTCAACATAGTAACAAATTGTCTTAAATTACAGAAATTAAATGAGAAAAATTAAAGCTAAAAAATAATGTAATTTCCCTTATTGACTGTTAAGATGTTATATGAGTTATTTTCTACAGGTTCTTACTTATGTTGGACATGAGATAATGAAGAGAAGAATAACTAAAAGCTAAATTATTTTACTAGCAAGCTTATAATTTTTTGTATTGTTTATCACTTTTATGCAAAACAATTTAAAAAAACAAACTTAATATAATAATTTTGTTGATGTAACACATTAAACATATTTCATAAATGTTACAAAAATACCTATTGATGCCTCAAAAAAGTTCTGTTTAGTATTTTAAAATTGTAATTATTATCAATAGCATTTGCAAAAAAAAAAAAAAAAAAAAAAAAAAAAAAAAAAAAAAAAAAATAATGAAACTTAGAATATGTTCACAATTGGAAAATAATTCTCTATTTGGATATCACCTCATTAGGTATTCTGATTTGAAAAAAATTGTATAGTTTGAAATTTCATTAATTGATATCTCTCTAAGCACTGCTAGTTGAAAATATAGGATATGACCTAATGTTAAAGGGAATAGGCTTAAACTAATTTAAATTTAGTTATAAAATAGAATAAATTTTTTCATTCAAAATGCAATTAAACATTTGCATATTACTAAAAACTACATTTAAATGATGGAATATTTTTGTTTAAAAACATTTTTGACTTTCTTTGTTGATAATTAATATTTCTAAACTACATGAATCAGGATGATATGTAGATTTTCAAACAAAAACTTCAAGGGATTCCTCATTTAAAATTTTCCAGGGGTGATTAAGATATTGAATACATATTAATGCAAATTCATATATTGAATACATATTAATGCTTTAATACTTTTGGCCAAATACATGTATAGTTATATACACATCATATTTTTCAATTATATTCTTAAATGAAGTGATAAATATCTGAAAACATTAATGAGTAATTCTGATTTAAATGAAAATAATGATTTTTTCAAAAGTATTAACCGAATCTTCAGTTATAACAGAACTGATTTTACTTAAGGATACATAATTCTTTATATTTATTATTCAACATAATAACTATTGTTAGAACTTTAAAAACAAATATTATATACTCTTTACATATATGCATTATTACACTACATATTTTACTTCAATGTTTAATATGCAGTTATATTTTAATATATTTTTAATACTGAAGAATAACTTTTCTTTCCTGATAATAATACATTTAATTTCGAAGTTAAAATTAATAATTTGTACAGTTTTTTTAGCAGACTCTAAGACCTTAATATTTTATTTACATAAATGATTTGGAAAAGTCTTAGATATTTTTACATATTCAATATCTTTTAATCCTTTCTTTACGATTTCAAGTTCATTGATTTCATTAGGCAAAACTTTGAATTTTTCCACTATTATAGTGGTAATACATTATCCACAGCTTTATCTAAATATAATAATTTTATTAATTACTAGCAAAAGAAAAAAAAAGTTAATTATAATGACAGCACTTAGCATGTTCCAAATATGATATCAATGATATGTTTAGCCATGATATATGATATATATTTTTTTAAAATATTCTATCATCTAATTGTTTACAAATACTCATTTTCAGCAGAGGTGTGACCATAAGGCAAAAATGTCAGCAAATTAATTACTTTGCATAAAAGACATTAATTTTGTCAACATGATAGTAAATTGAAATACAAAGAATCTAATCTACCCTTCATAATATTAATTTAGTATTCAATATAATTTCAAAACCACACAAATGGCTTTAACCCTTTGACGCGCGCAACATTTTTTTTTTT
>JAPDSC010043595.1:5894-20894 GCA_026290005.1 Latrodectus geometricus
AGAGAATTGCATTTTTTTATCGAAAGATTTTTGCTCACATTTTCAATAAAGTAACTTTTTTTTGAAGTTTTAACCAAACTGAATTACATACATTTATTCGTTTTCAAAGGGCATATTATAATTGTAATCATAATTTGATTGGTTAGTAAATATGCAAAAATATTAATTTTAACTGTAAGGACTTTTATTTCCTATTTTAACTACTAAATTTGTCATCAACGAATATTTATTTTAAAATTTATTATCTACAATGGTGTGAAATGTTTTCCGCTTTGTCAAAAATAAAAGAATTAGTATTAAAACTAAACTTAATAAAAATGAAATATCATGATCACGTCTCAACTTTTGCTTAAAAATTTATTGTCCTTTATTTCAAATATCGAACTATATTACATACCATTTTTAAACTTATAAATGCTGTTTGCTAAAACTTATTTCGGATCAGTGTTAACTAATTTAATTCAAAACAAATTTTCAATCTTAATAAATAAAAAAACACATTTGAAAAATACATCATATAAGAAGAAAATACATTTGAAGTCTTCGACTTCAACTTAAATTCCTTTCCACAAACTGATGGTTAATTTGAAAAATAAGCATTTTTAAGAAACTTTAAATTATTACTTACAATTTTTATTCTATTCTACAACTAACTTGACAAATACCGTTTAATATTAAAGTTATGTTAATGTATGTACTAATATTACACATAAGTAGTAATAAACGTTATTATAAATCTTTCGAGAGAATTAATTCTAATTAAATTTTTCAATTCGATTTCTATATAAATTTTTGTTTTCAATCATTGATAAAAGAGTAAAAAATTTAAATTTTTTATCAACAGTAAATTCTTCATTTACGCAAATTAAAGTGCATAAAAGAGATCTGATCAAATATATTTTCAACATTTAAGTCACTAAAAATTACTTTCTTTTAAAAATTTCTAAATGCAATATTTCTACATATTCAATTAGTAATTCAAACAGAATAGTAATTAAAAAAGAAACAGTATTAACTTGATGAATAAGTTCCTTTTTGCTTTACTAATGGTATCGCTTAAATTTTAAATAAATTAACTACAATTATCTCACAAGTTTTTTTTCCAATTTCGTGAGTATGTATTTTGAGAAACAATGTTTCTCTTTTTAACTCTGCATTTTTTTTTTTTTGTAAATTTTCAAAAAAACAAATATTTAATATAATTTCATTGATACGGGGATTATTTAATTGGATATATATTGGATTATATAAAATATTTGAAAATTCTTTTTCTCGCAAGAATTTTTTATTTATATGATAAATGATAAAAATATATTTTACAAATTTTCTGCATTTTCTTGCATTATCATACAATATCGTAATAATATTCATTGAATTATACAAATGAGCATGGCATATAATGTAAAATGATTAGTTTTATATCTACACAACATAAGTTGCATTTTTAAGGTTTTTCCCACAATATGTAGAGCTCCGTATGATAAAAAGTTTCTTATAAAAAGCTGAAAATGAAATAAATATTTAACACAAAACACAATTTCTCCTCAATGTCTTTCGACTATACTGAATAGTGTATAAATAAAAATAATGTATCGTAATAAATTCAATTTGAGTACAGACGTAGGCCCCCTATCTTGCTCAGTGATGTGCGCTTAGAAAATTTTAACTAAATTTTAAATTAATATTTATTAGTTAATTAGATAAATACATGTACCATATGAATCATGACACATTTTTATGATATTAGTATTATAATATAAAATATTATAATTTCGAGTATTGATAAGAAGAATTACATTTTATCTTAAAACGTTATTAATATCAAATAAAATTATGATTACAATATATTTTTAAATTTTTTATTAATAAATATTTGGCATGAAAATTCAGATAGATTTTAAATTATATAAAGTTTAATCTTTTAGATATAAATTCTTTTAAATAAACTTTGTTTATACAAATTCGGAACCAAAAATAATGAATTTTATTCATAGTAAATTCCGATGGTATTTGAAAATATGTTTGCTTACATTTTGCACTAGACAAGTAGCTATATTATCAAGTAACAAGAAAATCCAACGAATGCTGCTTCTAGAAACATTAGTTAACTGTCGTTTTGTGAAGGACTTATTAATGCAGATAGTTTAAACACAGTAGTTGACTATACTATATTAAAGTTAACACTTTTCTTTTAATTAAATGAATAAGCCTTTTAAATAGGGAAATAAAAGACAGTAGGTAGGAAATACCCATCTATTGCAAGAGTTATAAAATTAAACTATGTTTACAAAGAGTTAGAAAGTGTTTTCGTTTATGTGCACATATTTATTAACGAAATCTCATTAAACTAATTATTTATATTTTTATTGAGATTATTCAGAAAGACTTGATTTAATTTTTATTAAAAAATAATTAAAACAGATAGTAAAAACTGAAAAATTTTGATTTTATAATGTATTTCTGTTTTCATTAACATTATCCTGATAAGGGATAGTCAGATTCACATATGTAATTTGAAATTTTATTCTTATGCGAAAATATGACGTTTTATAGAATCACATTTTTCATACTTAGAAATAATTGGATCAACTTTGGGACTCTTTTGCGTTATAAATAGCTTGTATGTCCATTAAAGCCAGACTTAAAAGATTTAAAAATCATCAAATTGTGTCTAAGAAATTTAATGTATTAAGAATATAATTTATCAATATTTTAAAATTTTTGACCAAGTACATAAATATTTTCAAAAGTTGGTCAAATATGCAATGTACGTAAGTAAATTTTTATAAAAATACAATCAGATGGAATAAACTGTTCTGTTTTACTTTTAGATGTTTTTTTTCCGTAATTTAAATAATAATTCAATTCATTACTGTTTTACGAGCTTTCTCAGAAACTTTAATTGCATTTTTTAAAAGCCTATTTTTATCTCATATTTATTTGGAAGTGTTGGGAAAACTCGAATATAATTCAAGTAATTATAATAAAATTTAAATAAATGAGATAAAGCGTAATTAAAACTAATTTTAAGTACATTTTTAACGATTTATGTTGTTTCTTAAAAAAACTGCTTTTAAAATCTTTATATTTGCATATATTGTAATATGTAATTACACATATTTTTCAAAATTAAACTTAGACTTTAATTCCTTGTTCACCTGCAGGTCTCACACAAACAAGTGAAAGGAGAGTTTTATTTTGTGTAAATTTTTTTGTAGAGCTAATCATGCTTTTAAAAGCTACTACAAATTTGGAAATTTATCAAAACTGGTACAATTTGGCAAATTTTTGCTAAATCAGCAAATTTTTAAAATTTTTTCGATTTCATTGTGTTGTTGTTTAAAAAGTACAACAAATTTATCGTAATATTGGATTTTTAAAAAAACTTAAATCAAATTTTGCCGAATTGTTTTATACTTGGTAAATAATTTCACAAAATGATATATAAAAAAACCTAACCTAAACTTTTATGAATAAAATTAATAAATTTAGAGCTTCTAGTAAATCGTGAAACCCTTTTAAGAGATTATAATTTGAATATTTTCGAATATTTTTATGGTAATTTTATATAAAATATGCAAAATAAAAATAAAAATGAAAACAAATGACATAAAACATTTTTAATTGTACATGTATTATATGCATTTTTAATTGTACATGTATTATTAATTGTACACGTATAATTAAAAATACATATAATACATGTACAATTAAAAATGTTTTATGTCATTTGTTTCCATTTTTATTTTTATGTATATAATATGTATACACATAATTATGTAATTAAATATGTATTATTAATTGTACACATGATTTTTTCTTTTTTCACTGATTAATCAAAACACCTTTCAGTTCAATTTCAAGCCTTCCTTTTCTCATTTAGTAAGATATTTGATTGATATTTTTATTAAATTTCTTCTAGCGAAACTCCGTCTCACAACTTTATTTTGCAGTTTAAATTTTCGCAGAACTGACTAAAATATACACTAGAAAACTTTTCATGTCGATTTATTCTTCTATTATATACATTCAATGATACTTACAAATTAATCGTTCCTTTTAAATAAGGATTTCACAAAGAATCAATGATATTTTTATTTTATTAGCATAGGTAAATATAATATCGAAACTTTTAGTTTGCTATGAATTTTTCAGGCTTGATATTGGTAAGACTCATTTTTATCATTAATTTGGAATGTAGTTAAAAATTTCTCATTTGTTTTTAATTCAGGTATTCAAGAGATTTAAATATAGTATTTGAAATCAATTGCAAGAATTTTGAAGAGTTGTATTCCTGATATTTGACATAGCAAATAAATTATAGTTTTTCATGAAGAGTAATTTCATTTTAGTGACGATAATTTACATTTTTACAACCACATCTATGCATGTAAAATTTTTTACAAATGATTTTGATATATAAGTCAATTTATACTTTAGTATATCAGAGTAAAATTAAATTAACATGTGATAAATCTCTCTTTTACACACCATGATACATGTATATTCTATAGATTATTGACATTTTTTATTTTCTTAGATATCTTTGATAAACTCTTTTTACTGTAAGTACTTGAAATATTTCAAAGTGACTTTACACATGGAAATTAAATCAGTTACATACAAGTCAATTGCATATGCATAAATGTTAAATAATTTATTTATTTATTTTGTATCAGAAACAGTGTATAAAATTTATATTAACTATATATATATATATATATATATATATATATATATATATATATATATATATATATATATATATATATATATATATATATATATATATATGAGAATGAATATTTTCCTCCAAAATGTATCAAATTAAATAGATTTAATTATGCAAAATGAATTAATAATAAGCCAAGTAAAACCAGAAATAAAATTTTTATTTGAAAGTGGAAAATCTTAATTTTCAATGTTAACTATGCATTTTAGAAAATTTGGTTTAAATAAATTAGTAAGTGCATCTAGATTTACATGCATAATTTGAAAATATTGAAAATTAATATTTAATTATTAGGAATTTTTTATTATAATTAATGTAAAGGGAATACATTTTATTGATATGAAATTTTATTTCATATTATTATATAGCTAGTGCTTATTTTATTTCGTCAGTTTAAGGAAATTTACTAATGAATCATTTATGCTAAATCATTATTCATGAAAATCGGTACTAAGTATAAAATACCTAAATTCTATGAATGAAAAAAATTCTTGGTAATTTTTTTTCTTGGATAAAATACGATTTTTTATTTTCAAACAATATTTGTTATGGAATTTTTTCTTATATAACCATATGTTCATAATATTTATAAATATTAAATCCCAGCTTTTGAAAACTTTGTAAAGAATGGCTGATACAAACGGTTGTTACCTGTTTTACCATACTATCATCAAATTTTCTGAAAATAACTAATTACTATCCCGTTATTGTGTAGCTATTTTTTCTGACGAAAAAGGAATAATTTTTAAATGTATTTAAAATTTAATTTTTTATTTAAATTGAAAATTATTATATTTATAAGGAAACAGCAGTTGAGATAAAACGTGATTAAATTCCAAGCAATGTTCTGTGATTAAATAACTGCAATTTTGATAGAGAGATGTGCTCAGAACAATCTTGCAGAACTCCTGTTAGATTATTTAAGTAAAAAGAAATGGCCACAAGATAATGAGTTAAAAATAAAAAATTTAATATTTATTTATTTAATATTCAATGTTCAATTCATTTTTATGTAATAATATAGAAATTGATGAGAATTTAAGGTTTAATGAATATACATAACAGATAATATTTATAGTGAGTTATATCTATATGTGTTTCCTAAGGCATTACATAACATGTTTTCCTTTCACATGAAAGAAATCAAATGTAAATATTGAATTTTCCTTGAATTATTCATATCTTTTATTTTGA
Source organism: Latrodectus geometricus (assembly GCA_026290005.1). Taxonomy (NCBI): domain Eukaryota; kingdom Metazoa; phylum Arthropoda; class Arachnida; order Araneae; family Theridiidae; genus Latrodectus; species Latrodectus geometricus. The sequence goes on from JAPDSC010043595.1 coordinate 11,821, forward strand.
TACTGAAATAGAAAAATATCTCTTAAAAATCCATGCTACCGGGTTGGAGTAGCTGTTGCCCGATACTTGATCCGCGTTTCAAATTTTGTGTTTCATTCAGTCACGATCCTCGTCTCACAAAGCACATTAGAGTGGCAGTCTGCTGCTTTCTTTTCCGGGCTTTGTTTCAGAATCACGAAAGAAACAATGGTATTCATTCGATTTACAATTTGCTTATATTTTTTATTTACAAGTTTCTTGTTCCATTTAAATTTAGGAATAATAGGTGGAGCAGATGTACACACATGGCATTCAGTAATTCCATTTTATTATTGGTTTCTAATAATATTAACTATTTCATTTTAATTCATTCTATCTAGTAAAATAAACTGATGCATAAAAGCATATGGTAACTTAGAAAGAAAATGTTATGAGTTGAATAAATTAGTAAATTTCTCAGCTTAAGTTATAAATAATTTGTTATTTATATTAACTATTATGGATTTTTAGCATATTTTTTTGTTAAACTATTTGCAAATATTTTATTAAAATGTATCTTTTTTCAAAAATTAAATAAACGTAAATATATATCTGTATAACAGAGCTTTGACACATACCGGGAACATGAACACACACACATTTGTATGTAATCAAAATGGAATTTTAATATGATAATATTTCTATACTTTAAACGCCACCAAAATTCAATATAGTAAATTAAAATTTAAGTCAAAACAGAGTTATTTTTATTTCATCATGTTATTGGATTTTTTTAAACGCCAGCTGCTTATGAACACAGAAAAAAACGTTAATCAATTTTCTAATAAATGATCTTATAGTGGTATCTTTTAATAAAAATTATGTTAAAATGATCTGACAGTTAACGCTAAACTAATCTATTAATTGTAAGTGATAACAAACTTATTATATTTTTATATTAAATTATTTACAAGGCTACATTGACCAAAATATAAACTTTTCTTAATATCGATTTTATTTTAAATTGAATAATTTAACTACATTTTTTATTTCATTTTATTTTATATTTACATTTTCTTATGTTATGGGAAAATCTATTTTCTTAAAAATTATTATTGCCTATTTCATCATATAGCTTTAAAGAATACCAATAAATTTGTCGCGCAGAAAAGCAATACAATACTAACAGCAGAAGAAATTTTCAGAAATTCATTTTTTTAACAAATGAAAGAATTATGAATATTTGAATGATTTAGGTTTTTTCATCACGTAGTCCAAAATATTAATACATGTTCTGAAAAGTACTAAACATTTTATACATTATTTTGACAATAAAAATTTACGAAATCCCTCAAAATTTATGAATTTCCAGGAACTCTTAAAAGGAAACTCGCATCAGAATTAAAAATGAGTTTCCAATGACACCACGTAGTAAATAGTCTAAAAGCTAAAGGCTGGCTTATACACACATGTCCATCATGTCGAGATTCGGTGTGGTCTCTCAGGGGTGACCTGTGATGCAGCGTCTACTGATTTTAATCATCTTGGAATCTCTGCCACAGTTTAAAGATGACACTTTGGGCAATTTCAAGTTCCTCGTTTACCGCCATCTGCGTAAGCACGCATTCCCGGCTGTGTATAATTCCATCACATAAAATATCATCCATATGCGTCCCCTGTGTCATACCCATGCGGTCATCTCAATGAAAACTTCACGGACAAGTTGTGGACAAGTTTCCTTCTTTGCCACAGGTCCTTATATAACCTTCTCCTACGCTTTTGTTATTGTGGTGTAATTCAACCTCATCTGGTGCCTATCTGTAGTTTGCATATAATGTTTGACCATATGTGTGATATTTATACAGGAAGCATTTTCCCTTTTGCGTTCGCTTTCCGCGTGTTTCTGGATTAGCTTTAATTTATGGACACGCGTTTAATATGTTTCCATAAGTATTTGAATTTAATACATTGAAAAATTCTGTTGTAAAAATTAAACTTTAAAACTACTGTACTCTCTTCTAAAATGAAAATGTATTGCTGTTTCTATAAAAAAAAATTTACAATTAAAAAATTTCAGAGGAAACTCTGGAAGAGAAATTTTCAAAGGAAACTGTATTTAAGAGAAGCTTTCCTACAAAGAAAAATTGATTTTAATCTTAAAAAATAAATGCAATCTTAATATTAAAAACAATACAATCAATGTATTAATTTATAATATATAATTTCAAAAGTTCGCACGTTTAAGTAAGGGATTTCAAAATAAACATGAAAAAAATGTAAAAATATTGAATTTTATTGCAAAATATTTTACTGCATTTCTTTAAATAATTTGAGAAGCAATCAGACGTAAGTATAAAATATTTACATTATAAGGAATACATACATAAACTTATTTTTATTTTTTGAACATCTAAGATTAAGCTACGAAGGACTTTATTTTATTCACATGATTTCCTTACATTAAATAATTATTTGTAACATTTATTGTAAATGAGTGTGTCATCACACATACACATAGGTGCTTATATAAAAATACTAATTTGGTAATAATTCCTTTTTCATGTTACTGTTATTAACACGTTTAACTAATGGTCGATATTTTTCTCAATTATTTTATGAAGAATAGTTATAATATCTGCAGACGAATCAAGAATGCTTATGGAAAATAATTAATTTTCCACTGAACCAGTTTTAAGTAAAACTGGTTCAAACAAGAAGTAAGACTTCTAAAACGAAATGAGAAAGTGTCTAATTAAGAAGTAAGACGTCTAAAGAACAGAAAGTAAGAAAACTAAAGAAATTAAAAAACAGAAATCTCGTTTGTAATTTAAATTGGAAAAAAATTTACAATGGTAAACTTTGTAAGCGAAACAATTTTTCTTTAAGATTTTTCCAAATAGAATTTTGACTGTCTGAAGAAGTTTAAATAAATTGCGTTCATAATATTTTTAGACTGAAACAAATGCGATTTCAACATGAGATGTTTTAAAAAAAAGCTAGAATTAAATGGAAATAATTTTTGACTAGAAAAATCACCTTTGTCACACAAAACTTGACTTTCACTGGAATGCGTAATTGAAGGAAATTAAATTTAGTTATATGTAGGTATTCTAATGGGAATATGAGATGTAAAAGCAAAGGAGATGAAACCAAGGAATATACTTGAAATGAAGGATACACATTCTTCTTTTTTTGATAAGTCTCCTAAAAATCTCTCTTCAAAATGAGATTTTTTTTTTGGTTTACAACCTTCTGCATTTCTTAAAGAATTTATTTTTAAACATATCTTCACACAGCTGTCATTATTGACTTAAATATGCAAAAATATTTTAGTAGCTTTTTCGTCATATTAAAACAATACATGTGTAAGTGAATATCTAATACATTATTCAAACAATTTTTGGTTCATATCATATTCAAAATGTCATGTTTAGTTTCTTATCGTGAGGTAATTAATTGGAAAATTGAAGGAGAAGTCATTTATTACCTTTACAAGATACTTAAGATTTTTTCTATGAACCAGGTAATTAGGTCTTTATTTGAAAGGTTGAAAAAAATTGAGATATAAAAATTTTTTACCACAAGAAAAAGCTTAGTGAAAAACGTTTCCGATCATTTTTGATATGAGATGTAAAATAATTAAAATCATGAAGTGAAATACTTCAAACTTTAGGCAGATTTTCATTACTTTCATGTGAAATACTTCTAATTGAACGTGATTCAGTATGTAATAACAGCATAAAATATTAAAAAAGAATTTTGTTTTAATTCTATTAAGAAAAAAAATTATACTACAATTTTAATATATTTCATAGTTTCGGATTACTTTTATTTAGTTTATCAGCTTATTAGAAAAATGTATTTACATATCTTAACACATCAATTTCTATCATTATGCCAATATTAATTTAGGTACTTATATTTCTTACACGCAAATTGTTAAACTCGAATTCAAAATTTGGTTTATTTTATGGTATATAAAATTCTTTTTATCTAACATTTTAAGGATACGAGGTAGTCTGGTGGACTAAAGCTACGTGTTCGTAACTGGAAAGTTGTGGGTTCGAAACCTTAACAGTTTCAAACAAACCATGACGTCTTCACTGATAGTACTTGGAGCAAGTATCTTTCAAATAAAGTAATATCACTGGATATGGGTTGTGAAATCCCTAAGAGAGTGATTTGCTTCGAGATTATTAGTACTTACTTTCTTGGTAACCATGGTTCATCTACTGGCTGTCCTCTACATTAGTATACAGGAATGAATTCTACCATTTTTAGTCTCAAAAGGATTAAAAACATCAGAAATGGCATAAAATCAGCAAACTACAAAATCTGTAGAAGTAAAAAATTGGCTTAGTCTTTTTATTGCAAGTTTTCATCTAAGAAGGCTAATTTCACTTTTAATATTCTGTGGTGATTGATTTATGGATTAGAAGCCAATTGGACCAACACAGAAATGTTTTATAAAAAATATAGGCACAATTTCTTATAGAGTAATTTAAGAAATATCCTATTATAATTAAGTATATAAAATTGCAATTTGTAATAATTGTATAATAAAGAAGCTAGAAACATTCTTCACAAAGTTATGAAATTATTTATGTATGAAGAAGGCTGCAAAAAATGTAACAGAATTAGATTTCATAAGCTAGCAAGTATGAACTGCATACTGTTAAAAACGAAAAGCCAATTTATCTCAAATTTTTCTGTTTCAGTTTTTGCTGTGTTAATGGATTTCATTTTATGGGATAGTAATGGATTCAATAATATTAAAAAAATGGGAATTGTGACAGTTTTTTCAACTAAGAATAGCTTAATTCTTTGACTCAAAAATAATTAAATTTAATGCAAATAACATTATTATTATACGTCTATTATAGACAAAAGTATGAAAATAAATGCCTAAAAACCAAACTAACCCTTAAATTCTAAAATAATATAGTTAATATAATAATAATAAAAGTCATACTGTGTTCTTGTATTTAAGTATAAATAAAAATCTCCCCGAAAACTAAATGTTTTTTAGGTAAGAAATTTAACTAAGGTGTAGAAAATATATTGCTTGTTTTATTATTATTCATAATTATTTTTACATTTCATTCTGATATTAGATACATTTAAAGTATAAAAGTATACTTTCTATTTCTTTTCTCTTTTCCATGATTCTCACATAAACATTTAAAATGTTAGGAGCACGAGGATTTTGAAAAGACTTATAATCATATTAGCTATATAAGAAGAGACACAACTCTAACGTACATAAAATATTTTAAACTTGTCAAATTTAGTTCATGCATCAAGAAATATAAGTAAAAAAAGTGTCAAAGGCTGAAAAAAGTATTATTATTTGCAGTTAGTTATTTAATAATATATTTATTATATTTGAAAGTTTAATATTCAAGAATAATTTTACTAGTGAAGAAAATTTTTTAATTTTCTTTTACGTTTTGATACATTGAATCTCGGAGAATTTTTCGACATTGTCAGAAGGAGGTAATAACTTATAATTCTTCGAAAATTGCTCAGATTCTAAATTAACGTGAGTGAGAAAGAAAAAATAGACTACAACAGTATGGTAATAAAAAAAAACTATTCTTGTATTTAAAAAGCAGAGTGATCCTCGACTCCAGTGATGAGTAGTAACAAGTTTAGACTGCCTATACATGAAATTCTCTACCAATAGTCTAATATAATTTTGCTGTTTATGCTGGTTTGAATTTTGAAAAAGAATTTGTGTCGGATTAAATGATAATATATTACTCTAGCAATAGGTTAAATTAAGCTGTGTTTGCCAGACAGAGACATGTGCAAGCTAACAAATACAAAGATAATTTATTTTTCAATTTTTTTTCCTGTTTTTCTTCTTACGACTTCTTAAAAATAAACTCATGTTATTAAGAGTATTGTATAATTTGTTTATTTCAAAAGTGTTGCAAATAACGTATAAACATTTTAGCAAGATTAAAATTTTTTGCAGTCAATAAAAGTTTACCCTTGGATTGCTTAACCCATGTTGGTATTTATGCAACTCCGACTAACTTGTCGCAGATAATCAAATCAACTAAACTGAAAAATTCTTTAATTTTTCTTTTAAGTAAATATTAATTAAAAATCTGGAAAAAATAACAATATTTTTTATTTCTATGTGTAAAATCTTTAATGAAACAATGATGCGAATGTTAATAATTTTTTAATTTGCTCTTTTAAATAATATTGTTTTTGATTTAATGCTCCACTTGAGAAATGTACTATAATCAGTGAAATTATTTTGGTCAATTAAAGCTTGTTTTTTTATTATATTTATTTTATTTTATCTATGTACTGTGTTTATAGCTTAAAAAATTATGTACGCAGTTTGATCAATTAAAGCTTGCTTTTTATTTTATCATTTTTATTTTATTTTATCTTTGTTACTGTGTTTATAGTTTTGAAAAATATGTACACAGTTTTATGATTTCCTTTGAAAACAAATTATCACTTTATTAGAGTTAAAAAGGAATCATAAAATTTACATTGCTTTCTAAAACAGTAAATATACAAATACTTATTCTTCATTGTATAATTATTCATACTATAGAGCGATTAATGTTTCGCTTTTTTCACCCAATAGAATTAATTTCAATCATATGTAAAACAGTGCATTGGCCAATATTGTTTTTCTAATAATTGTGCTTTGATTATTTCTAGGTATTCTCATATAGTCTCTCCGTATAATAACCCATTTAATAATCATAATTTTCATAACCTATTGTACAATTCTAGTAATATGCTTCAATGAACAGACTGAGATTGATTGAGTTAGATATGTGAACTCTCATGTAAATGCGTAACTGTCAAGGTGGTGACAGTATCTTCCGTGGTCTCACCTATAGTTCAACGTTCGTGTACATGACTGACATTGGGTGTTGATCTTTGGAGATTTGGAATATCCTCTCAGGTCACTAAATGCAGTCCTGCTTGATTGCTTTGTATTATTAAAATAACAATTAACTTTATATATATTTTGGAAATTTATCAATCCTCTGCACTGCGCATATACTAAAGAATTTGCAAGGAACAAACAAGTTAATTATTGTTTTCTATTTAGATGTGTTTACATTATGTTGGAAACATTTAATAATTTTGGTGTCATAAAAAAGAAGACAAAAATATAATCTATGAACATTCAGAATAGTTTGATACCACATTTCTAAGTAGAAAAGTAGTCATCTTTTCTTTAAATCTCTATTATTCTGATATACAAAGATTTTTTTTAATGGTTGGGTTCTAATAGTGACTGAACCCATTGCCCACAACAAGGTCGGAAGCTGCTACTTATTTTAGCATTACCCGGTGAGCACCTATGAATCAAGTCATAGAAGTACGAGTAGCATTGCCCTCGTCACACCACCACAAACCCGTTTATAGGGCGGGCTACATTCACCCATCATCTCAGAAGAAGAAAGGACCAGATAGGGAGAGAGAGAGAGAGAGACAAAAAAAAAGCGTCCATGCCAAAACCGGACCAGGATTCAAGAACGCTAACCACTCAGCAATTAGCCATCATACCCAAAGATAAAAAGGGAAATTAGATTAGTCTCTTATTAATTGTCATCTTTTTTTTTTCAAAATTCATTAAAAAGGACAAACTAATATTCATGTAGATCCTATCAACACCACTATCGATGATACTTCCATTAAAAGTCTTTGAAGGATGATTATTTACTTTCAACGACAAAAGTTTTCAATTGGTGACATAGCTAAACAAATATATATTTAAGTTATATATGGAACAAAATTTGGGTTTACCTCACAAAATTTTAGTTATAAAAGTGCAGTTAGAATTTTGTCTGATGTAAACTATTATAAAATTTGAATCTGTCTAAGTCATATCATTTTGTTGATCGTTAATTCTTCCTACCGTATACTTTTTTCATTTATCCTCTGTTTGAGTATTCACTATATAATAGTATATTGAAATGTAAGAGAAATTCTTATTTAAATTGTTCAACCTTTTACACTTTTGTCATTTTTTTACATGCATTTCCCTATTCCTACAGTGTCTGCTTAATTTATGTGTTATTGTTGAAATTTTCAATAATTTATCAAGCGCATGTTATTATCAATTAAAAATAATCATGAAAAATTATTTACAAGGAATTACGATTGGCAACTCTCGATAGTTTTGAACTTGTATTATATAATTCATAATTTGTTATAAATTATGTGAATAAAATTCGAAGTCTTAACAAGAACATAAACGGAGTAACACATTTTCACGTAACATATTAAAAAGTAAACTTTTATTTGTATATATACATTTTTTTATGATATTTAATTTTTATATGGTTTCTATCCAAAAGAAAATATTTTTGATTGAGAGTTTTAAGTATTCATTATATTCAATATATCTATTAATAAAAGAAAATGTGGTTGATTTAATCCGCTTTATAAACTTTAATAAGAAAATAGCTTCGCAAAAAATAATAAAAGGAGATAACGTACAAAATAAAAAAATGTAAAGGTATCAGTAACACCCACTTTGTTTTAAATCAAAATATTCTTTACTAAGGGATTAAATATATTATAGTATGATGTCAGGAGTAGAGAAAAACTTCTTACCTTATCTATACTAACTTGTCTTTTTCAGCAATATGTGCTTGGAAGTCATATTCTTTATTTTACTTAATGTAACCATATTATATTTTTTATCTAGCCTGTAGATAAGAAAATTTAAAGTTTAATTAATTTATTATATACACTGATTGAAAAAAATTCCAACATCACAAGAAATAATTATTGTAGAGTAATGAAATTTCAGCAATACATTTATATAGGTAACGTACGTAATTGATTACAATTTTAAGATGACAAGTTAATTTAAGCCCGAGAAGAACCATTGCAGAAGTGAAATGCAGGTACATTAATAACCGGTGTAACCGCCAGAATTTTGAATGCTAGCATACAAACGTGCATGCATTGAATCATACAGGTGGTAGATGTAAGTTTTTGGGATGGAGTTCCATGCCTGTTGCACTTGGTCGATCAATACAGGGACGGTTAATTCTGGTTGTGGGTGACGCTGGGTTGCCGTGTCCAATGATCTCCCATACGTGCTCAATTGGAGACTGATC